>CAMOHE010056319.1:0-12660 GCA_946598075.1 Artocarpus hirsutus | reverse complement strand
CAATCAATCCAACTTTATAAGAAGAAATAATTAGAAAAAAATATAAACGTGAAACAAGAAAAAAGATGAAAGAACGGCGAAGAAAATTAGAAATTCCTCCATAGATTTTTTATAGAAGTCATTGAAATATGAGAATTTGGGTTTTATTATAGATCTAAAAATAGCAATAGTTTAGAATTTGGACGTATGGCATAGGGAGTGCGTAAAGAGAGAAATAAAACCTATTATTAGTTTCCTTTTGGTTATAAAATTTAATCACATAATTAGGCTAATCATAATTATCTTTTTTGATCATTTTATGTGATGATATTTTTGTAATGAAAAATTTTAATTTTAAGGTGATTTGAAGAGTAAATAGGGATGTATAAATAACTAGAACCACCTAAAAATATTAAAAAATTTTATTTCATGCTAAATCACTTGCATGGCATCATTAACAAATACACCTTTAGGGAGCATATTCAAATGATGATAATTATATAACCCCCTATCACAAGAAAGGGTAGTACCATGTATTAGTTTTTTAAAAGGATATTTAAGACTGTTATCGCTTTAAATTTGTTGCACATTTTCAAGTTGTCTCTTGAACTTTTAATTTTGGCCAGTTGCTCCTTGAATTTACAAATTTTTAACAAATCACTCCATTAATAGCAATTTTAAGCTTTTGGCTAAAATTAATATGTGATTTTTACAAAGGTCGCTAATTAAGATTACTTTACCAATTAAGGTATAACTAGAAAAAAAAAGGGTAAAACAAAATATGAGCATAAGCCCTCAAAAAAAAAAAAGAGAGAGAATAAAGCGGAAAAAACAATCAATCCAACTTTATAAGAAGAAATAATTAGAAAACAATGTAAACATGAAACAAAAAAAAAAAGACAAAAGAATGGCGAAGAAAATTTGACATTCCTCCATAGATTTTTTAGAGAAGTCATTGAAATATGAGAATTAGGGTTTTATTATAGATCTAAAAATAGCAATAGTTTAGAATTCGGGCGTATGGCATAGGGAGTGTGTAAAGAGAGAAATAAAACCTATTATTAGTTTCCTTTTGGTTATAAAATTTAATCACATAATTAAGCTGATCATAATTATCTTTTTTGATCATTTTATGTGATGATATTTTTGTAATGAAAAATTTTAATTTTAAGGTGGTTTAAAGAGTAAATAGGGAAGTATAAATAACTAGAACCACCTAAAAATATTAAAAAATTTTATTTCATGCTAAGTCACATGCATGGCATCATTAACAAATACACCTTTAGGGAGCACGTTCAAATGATGATAATTATATAACCCCTTATCACAACAAAGGGTAGTTCCATGTATTGCTTTGTTATAAGGATATTTGAGACTATTATCCCTCTGAATTTTTTGCACATTTGCAATTTAGGGAGTGGGTTTAAGGAGCACGTTCAAATGATAATGATTATATAACCCCCTATCACAACGGAGGGTAGTACCATGTATTAGTTTTTTAAAAGGATATTTAAGACTGTTATCTCTTTAAATTTGTTGCACATTTGCAAGTTGTCTCTTGAACTTTTAATTTTGGCTAGTTGTTCCTTGAATTTACAAATTTTTAACAAATCACTCCATTAATAGCAATTTTAAGTTTTTGGCTAAAATTAATATGTGATTTTTTATAAAGGTCACTAATTAAGATTACTATACCAATTAAGGTATAACTAGAAAAAAAATGGTAAAACAGCATTTGAGCATAAGCCCTCAAAAAAAAAAAAAAATGAGAGAGAATAAAGCGGAAAAAACAATCAATCCAACGTTATAAGAAGAAATAATTAGAAAAAAATATAAACATGAAACCAAAAAAAAAGACAAAAGAACGGCGAAGAAAATTTGACGTTCCTCCGTAGATTTTTTAGAGAAGTGAGAATTAGGGTTTTATTATAGATCTAAAAATAGCAATAGTTTAGAATTTGGGCGTATGGCATAGGGAGTGTGTAAAGAGAGAAATAAAACCTATTATTAGTTTCCTTTTGGTTATAAAATTTAATCACATAATTAAGCTAATCATAATTATCTTTTTTGATCATTTTATGTGATGATATTTTTGTAATGAAAAATTTTAATTTTAAGGTGGTTTGAAGAGTAAATAGGGATGTATAAATAACTAGAACCACCTACAAATATTAAAAAATTTTATTTCATGCTAAATCACATGCTTGGCATCATTAACAAATACACCTTTAAGGAGCACGTTCAAATGATGGTAATTATATAAACCCCTATCACAACAAAGGGTAGTACCATGTATTAGTTTGTTAAAAGGATATTTGAGACTGTTATCCCTTTGAATTTGTTGCACATTTGCAATTTAGGAAGCAGGTTTAAGGAGCACATTCAAATGATGATAATTATATAACCCCCTATCACAACAAAGGGTAGTACCATATATTAGTTTTTTAAAAGGATATTTAAGACTGTTATCTCTTTAAATTTGTTGCACATTTGTAAGTTGTCTCTTGAACTTTTAATTTTGGCTAGTTGCTCCTTGAATTTACAAAATTTTAACAAATCACTCCATTAATAGCAATTTTAAGTTTTTGGCTAAAATTAATATGTGATTTTTATAAAGGTCACTAATTAAGATTACTATAACAATTAAGGTATAACTAGAAAAAAAAATGATAAAACAACATATGGACATAAGCCCTCAAAAAAAAAAAGAGAGAGAGAGAGAATAAAGCGGAAAAAACAATCTATCCAACTTTATAAGAAGAAATAATTAGAAAAAAATATAAACATGAAACAAAAAAAAAGGACAAAAGAACGACGAAGAAAATTTGACATTCCTCCATAGATTTTTAGAGAAGTCATTGAAATAAGAGAATTAGGGTTTTATTATAGATCTAAAAATAGCAATAGTTTAGAATTTGCGCGTATGGCATAGGGAGTGTGTAAAGAGAGAAATAGAACCTATTATTAGTTTCCTTTTGGTTATAAAATTTAATCACATAATTAAGCTGATCATAATTATCTTTTTTGATCATTTTATGTGATGATATTTTTGTAATGAAAAATTTTAATTTTAAGGTGGTTTGAAGAGTAAATAGGGATGTACAAATAACTAGAACCACCTAAAAATATTAAAAATTTTATTTCATGCTAAATCACATGTATGGCATCATTAACAAATACACCTTTTAGGAGCACGTTCAAATGATGATAATTATATAATCCCCTATCACAACAAAGGGTAATACCATGTATTAGTTTGTTAAAAGGATATTTGAGACTGTTATCCCTCTAAATTTGTGAACATTTGCAATTTAGGGAGCAAGTTTAGGGAGCATGTTCAAATGATGATAATTATATAACCCCCTATCACAACAAAGGGTAGTACCTGTATTAGTTTTTTAAAAGGATATTTAAGACTATTATCTCTTTAAATTTGTTGCACATTTACAAGTTACCTCTTGAACTTTTAATTTTGGCTAGTTGCTCCTTGAATTTACAAATTTTTAACAAATCACCCCATTAATAGCAATTTTAAGTTTTTAGCTAAAATTAATATGTGATTTTTATAATGGTCACTAATTAAGATTATAAAAGGGTTTTCATTTAATGTTAACCTAAATTTATACTCAAACTAAGTTATTTCAAAACTTAATTAAAGATATAAACTATAATAAATTTGGATATAAAATAAATAAAAATGATCATTTATGTCAATAATTAACTATATATATGCAAATTACATGTCAATTTCATGAAAAAAAAAATTAAATGATTAATGGGCGTGTCTACTACAGGTTTGTTAGTTTAGGGTACAACTTGTCAAAATTAAAAGTTTAAGAACAAATTGTAAATGTATAACAAGTTGAAAGTAAAAGTACCAAATATCTATTTTAAAAAATCTGATACCACATAAGCATTTAACGATATTTATTTAATGCTCGTTGAATTGCTTAGCAGAATACTAAAGTTTAGGGGCTACATTTTTCAAAGTGAAATTGCCAAACTTGCGCTCTTAGAAGCACCTTCTTAAGGAGTTTTTAGTTATCAAATAGTTTTATAATTTTGAACAAAAAAATATCATAATTGGTTTACTAATATTATTTAATCATAATTTATTTTACTATTTTGGATAGGTGTATTTGTGTGGGTGTGTGTGTGGGTGGGTGTGTGTGTGTGTGTGTGTGTCTGTCTGTGTAAGCACGCCTATGTATATTAAATAGACTGAAGAAAATAACGTACCAACGAACTTATCTTTTTGAAACAAGGTCTTCTATTTGTATAACTTACAAGCACTTTGGGTTAACTCATTTCCTTTGGTTTTATATATATATATATATATATATATATATAGGGGCTTTTGTAGAGGTTTTGGAGAAATTCTTCAAAAGAAAGGGAGGTTTGTTGTCAAAAAATCAAATTTCTCCAAGTGATCAAGTTAACATGGAGAGAACCACGTTGTTTAATTCAAAGTGGTTAGAGAAAGCCAAGGATCATTTTAATGTGGATAGAATTATTGGCCAAGGAAGTCAAGGAACTGCGTTTAAATGAACGTTGGCAAATGGAAAAATAATTGCCGTAAAAAGTACTAAAATAATTGATGAAGCAAAACTTGGCGAAGTCATCAATGAAGCACTCATTCTTTCATAAATCAACCATCGAAATGTGGTTAAATTGTTGGGTTGTTATTTGGAGACGGATGTCCCTCTGTTAGTTTATGAATTTGTGCCCAATGGAAAGCTTTCGAAGCTTATTCACGACGACCCAATTGGAGAATTTCCATTAACATGGGATATGAAGTTGCAGGCGCTGTAGCATACTTGCACTCGGCAGCGTCATTTCCTATTTATCACCGAGACATCAAATCAACAAACAAACTCTTAGATGAAAAGTATAGAGCAAAAGTTGTGGATTCTGGAACTTTAAGATCGGTCAACGTAGATCTAGCGCATTTGACAACCTCGGTACAAGGGACATTTGGTTATGTGGATCCAGAATTCTTCCGTTCAAGCCAATGCACTGAGAAGAGTGACGTTTATAGTTTTGGTGTCGTTCTGGTCGAGCTTTCGACAAGTGAAAGGGCTGTTCAAGTAACAAGTTCACGTAAAGGTGGAAGTTTGGCCACAAATTTTATTACTTGAATGGAGGAGGGTCCTTAATTTCAGGTCCTTAATAATGAAGTTATGAAGGGCCCGAGAGAAGAAATCATGGCCGTTGCAAACCTTGCAAGAAGATGTTTGGACTAGAATGGAAGGGAACGACTTACCACGAAAGAAGTCGCAATGGTGTTGTCAGGGACTCAAATGTTGGAAAATGATTCTTATTACTCAAATGTTGGAACATGATTCTTATTGAGTCGAATAAGAATGTTTATGTTTTAGAGGAAATCTAACCTTTGGATAGTTCTTGTTTGACCTTTTCATCCGATGTACCTGTTTGAATATAGGTATTTTAGATAAGTTATAAATGAAGGAGAATTTTGAAGCGGGGCACAACCTACACAGTAGTATGCACAAGATCTTTAAAAAATTCATTTTATATTCGAGTTATATGAGAGGAAATTTTTTGATTGAATAAGAATATTAAACTAGTGCCTAGCAGTAATATGATGTTTTGAATTGTCAGATCAAATTATATCAAGAAACATATGATATTTTAACAGAATTTAATGAAATTTAACGGTCAAAAACTATCTAGTAATGGGTTTTTTCTTTTTCTTTTTTACCTTGCCCGTTGTAAAATAAAACTGTGATACAATGTAAGGTTCTCACATGCTACAATGTTTTGGTTGCAACTTATTAGTTTCAACTATGTTTTCAAACACACTCTTAGTTGGTCAAAATCCAATAGTCAAAACATGCTAGTAGTGTCCACTTATGGAACATTTTTTCTTAGTCTCATTAAATTTGTATATGTTTTATTTTTTATTTTTTTAGGGGTTTCATCATCATCATTTATTATTATTATTTGACAATCTAGAGTTGCATAGCACTGGGAGAATATTTGTTGTATCCTATCAGAATATTTTGTGGATTCACAGTGCCAATAACTTTGTTTGGAGTCAGATTTTAGAAAGATTGGGCTTCTGAGTAAGTTGGTGCTTTGATTCTTCTCTGGTCTCCTCCATTGTTCAGTTTTCATTCACTTCTGGTTCAATACAAAGCTTCACATTCTCCCAAAAAAAAAAAACACAAAGTCGTAGCAAAATCCTGGAAAGTTTAGAAACTGTAAAAGCCACTGCTTGTATTCATCTGATCATTTAACAAAAATGTACAAGAAATTAAAGGCTACTAGTAGCATTTACAAGATACAAAAATATCAAAATGGAAAATACCAAATTTCAACTTCGAAAATCCCATGACTCCATTACCCATATCAAGAGACTATTATTCGCTGTTATTTAGTGTTCCAAGCATATTTGAGAATCTATATACACTATGCTTTTTGCTGGTAATCATCATTCAGAAGCCAAAAGATCCCAAGTCCTAAAAGTCAAAGCAAAAGGAAAAAGAAGCTTATAGTAAAATGGCATGAATGAAAGGAACCCCGGATAAAATTTTCATCTCAACCTTCTCCGCCTAGTTTCACGTTGAATTCCATTAATTTGAACAGGAAATCTTGGAGCACCACCAGGGGTTGTCCAAGAAGAAGAAGAGGAGAACTCTGTTTCTTCAGTTTCTCCATTCGCGGTCTGATTTTCTGCTCCTCCTGGAACAGGAGAAGTGATGTCAAGCCCAAGAGACAAACCCGAGGGAAGTGAGGCGGAGCTACTTCCAGCAGCAACGTCAGAGCCTTCGCTATCTGCCAGTGCAGTAGCAGCAAACACTAAAGCTGCATCAGCGGTGGCCTCATGCAGAGACTGTTGATTGTTGCTGCTTCTTCCCAGGTTATGGGGAGCGCTGCTATACGCCTCAAGGTCATTAACCATCCTTTCTTCGTGGCCCGCTGCAGAATTCAGCGCTGACGAAAGGGAAGCAAGTGAAGCGGCTCTTGGTACTAGCCTGGAAATCCTAACAGCCTCGTGGTATGGGCTAGTGGGTGATTCGTTGGAAGGAGATGGATGAGATGCGCGTAATTGGCTAGCCAACGAACTAGTTCTCTCCCCAATCCTTCCAATCATGTCAGTAAGACGCAGAATCCTTTCCTCAATCCGCCCCCGATTTACACGATTCTGCCTCACACTCTCAATCCTCTGAGCCCGTGGCCTAGGAGGAGCCTCCAAGCCCGACTCTTTCAGCTTCCGGGAGCAATTACCATTGCCATTCCCGTAAATTGGAACCAAACTCGCATCCGTTACTTCTCCTCCACAAACAGGGCACTCCTTCACATCCAAGCGATCATACGGCAAGTTGTAGAAGCAAGGCCAACAAAACAGATGACCGCAACATGTTAATATAGGCTCAATGGCCATTTCCAAGCACACATTACAATCGAAAAAACCACCCTTTCCGAGGCATCCATCAACATCTTTATCCGATTCAATCCCAAGTGCCTTGGCAATCAAATGGGCACCATTCATTTTGTTCGATTTTCCACTCCCAATCACTCTTTCTTGAGCTTCAATGGAGTCATTCTCCTCACTCAATAACATGCCCTCGTTTCGGGCCTCCACCGATGCACGTCCTAAAGCTGTTACATGAACAATTGGTGGGTGAGCTTCAGCTTGACTCCACCTCCGAGTTCCGGTGTCAACCTCCCCTAGCTCCCCGACCCTTTCTTCAACCCCTCCATGTGTGATCACAGATTCCTCAATCCGTCCAATAACTGAACTATTCTGGTGTTGGTTCAAAGGCTCTTGGTTCAAATCAAGGCTCGTTATTTCTTCCCTCATAATATTCCCCATTATTTGTAAAACGCAAAATCTTGCAAATAACTATTGTTTCTCTCTTAAATTCCACATGACTGAAATTTCACTGCACCGCATAAAAGAAGCAAGAGAACTGAAACAAGCAAAAAATATTTGTAGAAAAATAAAACTAACCCAAGTTTCTTTTAGGACAAAGAATGAAGACTTCTGAAAAACATCATTTTTATGGGTTTTCGAAGATATCAAGATCCGGGATAAAAAAGACCGAGCCAAGTTTTCTTTAAGAAAAATAATAAAAACCCCAAAGGGAATTTCTCAAAAATCATGAAAAACCCACAAATTTCATTAGCAGCAAAATTGCTAGGGCTTTGTTGACCAAATAAACAATAGGAAACGTTGAAAATGAAGATAATAATAACAGTAATATCTGAGAATTAAAGGAGAATAAAGAAATTAGAAAGAGGAAAAGGAATTGAGAACCTTGATTTTATATGAAGGAAACGATCTTGGGAATTTGGGATCAATGGAGGTGTTGAAGAAGAACCTTTTATTGGAAAATCTGTGAGAAAATTTGGATTATTTTTCCCAATTT
This sequence comes from Artocarpus hirsutus, assembly GCA_946598075.1. NCBI lineage: Eukaryota > Viridiplantae > Streptophyta > Magnoliopsida > Rosales > Moraceae > Artocarpus > Artocarpus hirsutus. The sequence continues at coordinate 4,285 of CAMOHE010056319.1, read as the reverse complement.
CGTCAACGGGAAATCCAGGTCCACCATTGCTTCTTCTTCTTCTATTTTTTTTATTATATAAAAAAGAAAAATAAATAAACTGAGAGTGAGAGAGACTGAATTAGCGGAAAACCCAGCGAGAAGACGACGAATTATTGCTGCTCTACCTGCAGGGGCAGGGCCCGGAGACAAGGCCAAGCTATGGTTAATACGACGTCGTCTCTTTGCTCCTGGGAGCTTAACAAGGGCTCTGTTTAATTTTGATAATTTATTTGTGTAAATATATTTACTGATTTTTTTTAAAGGGATTTAATAACTGATTTTTGTTATCCATTTTTTGTAAGGAAAAAATAAATTGGTATATTCTAAAACACAATTTTTTTTTTGTCATATGCATATGAACGGGACACCACATCAAATCTCCAATCAAAACGAGTCCACGAATCGTCTTTCGGAAAGCCTCATGATATTATGCTTCTTGGAATGTGCTCATGGTGTATGGGAATTACAAGAACTCCCATAAGGTTCCACAACCCAAAAAAAATACTAAGCATGAATGTGAAAAGAAGGCTGGAGATAAAGAAAGAGGGCAGAAAAAAAATGTTAACGTATTTTTTTCTCAGATATTATGGATATATCTCATATATGTTGGCTATTATGTTCCTTTAAAGAGACCCTAAGCAACTACATATCAAGGACCCACTAAGAGTGTTAGTCTAATATCCCCAAATTGGGAGGCTGGCTTGCACCATCATCAACCTAACCATTTCTAACATTGTATGATTCCTTCTCTTTGCTACATCATTTTGTTTCAAAGTTCTAGGAATAGTCAATTGTTTTTGAATTCCTTTTTCATCACATAATTCCCTGAATTGCTTAGATAGTTATGAGAGCCTTAATACTTTTATTTGCTTGATTCTCTACCAAGTTCATAAATTGTCTAAAGCAATCCAATGCTTTGGACTTATAGGAGATGAAATAGACATGACTATAGAGTGTAGAGTCATCTATAAAAGTGATGAAATAGGAGGCACCATGATTCGCCCTAACATTCATTAGGCCACAAATGTCAGAATGTACTAATTGTTGAGGAATCAATGCCCATGTGGCTTTTCCAAAAGGTTTCCTAGTTGACTTTCTAGCCAAACAATGTTCACAAGTGGGCAATTCAATTTTTGCGATTTGGCCTAATAGGCCTTCTTTAGCCAATCTATTCATTATGTCTTGTCCTATATGATCTACCCTAGATGCCCTATTTTAGAATTAACATAATTTATAAAAGCCAAATAAGAGGCAGCATTGTTATTAGTATTCGAATAATCAAAATCCAAAACAATAAGACCATCCATAGGAAAACTACAACCATATTAAATTGTTCCTAAATAAAAATCACAACCAATACTATGGAAATTAAAACGAAAACCTTACTTAAGCAAAGTAACAACTGGTCTAACCCTTGTACGCCAGCTCCATTACCCATGTAAAGTCCTCAACTCCCTTGTATAATCCGATAGTACTCAATGGTCCTTTTGGATTGGTAATCTTATTTTTATTTTGATTAGATCAAATTTGTATAAACCCATATGGGGTGTAGGCTTTTTTGTAATTTAATTTTATTATTATTATTATTATTATTATTATTATTATTATCTACCTCCATGTATGTGATTCATTGGTTTTGAAAATATATATATATATATATAGATTCACGTTTTTGGTTTGAAACCATATATACATATTATATGCATATTATATATATATATATATACACACATACACGTACTCAATCGTGCAAAAACAGCAACCCATGAAATAGCAACCTATTTTTCCCATGCATTTTGCACATTTTTCCATAAATAGGAAGTGAACCTACTATCATGGACTTTGGAATGCCATGAAACGTTACAATTTCCTTGACGTACATAGAGTTCTGCAAGTTGTTCCATTAGATAGGTAATTCTCATGGGAATAAAGTGTGTCATCTTAGTCAACTGATCAAATACTACCTAAACAAAATCATACCCATTTGTAGTTCTCGGCAAACCTATAATAAAATCTATCGTAATCTTCTCCTACTTCCATTCAGGTATCTTAATTGACTACAAGACATCTCTTGGCCTTTGGTGTTTAGCCTTGACTTGCTGACAAGTTAAGCATTGCTTTATGTACTTAGCAACATCTCGCTTCATACCAAACCACCAAAAGTAGTCCTTCAAATCATTATATATTTTTTTCGCACCTAGATGGATTGAATAAGGAATATTGTGGATTTCTATTAGGATCCTTTCCTTTAAACCACCAACTTTGGGAATGCATAAATGGTCTTTTAAATATAAATCGAAACCCTTCACGTTTGGCTTCTTCAATTTCTTGCTTGATCCTTACCAGGCTTATATCTCTATCTCGTTTGTCTCGAATTTTATCGTATAATGTTGGTGCAAGAATCAATGTTGATAGTTGCACTGAAATTAGTTCAAGTTTAAAATCTAGAATTTCTTTCTTCAAGTGTTGGGACATTTCTTGTAATGACATCAAGGTTATAAAAGACTTCCTACTTAGAGCATTTACCACTTAATTTTCCTTCCCTAGGTGATAGAGGATTTCATAATCATAGTCCTTGACCAATTCTAACCATCTTCATTGTTTCATATTCAAGTCCTTCTGGGTAAAAAAGTACTTCAAACTCTGATGATCGGTGTAGATTTTACATTGAATTCCATAAAGTAGTGCCTCTAAATTTCAATGCAAAAACTACCGTCGCCAATTTGAGATCGTAAGTAGGGTAGTTTTCCTCATAATTCTTTAGACGTCTCGAAGCATACGCAATCACTTTTTCGTTGTACATCAACATTGCACCGAGACCCATTTTTAAGACATCACTATAAATGATAAATTCTTCATCAACTTCTAAAATTGACAAAATTGGAGCTGAGGTTAGCCTTTTCTTTAGTCCTTATAAACTTTTCTCACAATCGTCGGCCCATTTAAACTTACCCTTTTTAAGTTAGGTTGGTGAGTGACAAGGCTATCTTGGAGAAATCTTCCGTAAAGTTTTGGTAATACCTAACCAAACCTAAGAAACTTCTTATCTCACTTGCATTATTGGGCTGCTTCAGTTGAGAACAACTTCAATTTTGATAGGTCCTCCATAATACCATCCTTAGAAATAACATGACCTACAAAAAATATACGGTCTAGCCAGAATTCACACTTAGAGAACTTGGCATACAACTGATGTCTTTTCAAGTTTTCTAGCTCAATTCTCAAGTGTTCAACATGTTCTTCCTGACTCTTCAAATATACAAGGATGTCATCGATAAAAACTATGACAAATTTATCGAGGTAGTCCTTGAACACCCGATTCATTAGCTCTATGAATGCTACATGAGCATTTGTTAGGCCAAAAGACATGATTACGAATTCATAATGAACATGTTGTTGGGTTTTGTTGGATTTTGTGATTTAAATACACAGCGAAAAATTAAAAAATTAATTCCCACCAAACCCTCGCAGGATCCATGCAATTCGATTAGATTGATAATAAAGTCATGGAATCTTACTAGGATGACAAAACAGGCAAGATTCTAGAAGGGAGAGAGCGGGTTCACTCTAGTGACACCCTAACTCGAGCTTTTAGTATTCTGGATTGGATTCAGACGTTGTTACTTAGAGCAACGTCCTCTATAGGTATCCACACAAACAAACTCTCTAAAAAATGAATTAGTGTGCTAGCACCCTCTCTTTGTGTTAAATGACTCTCTCTAATTTTTAGGGTTTTAATGTCTTTTGCCTTTTAGAATGAAAGAACGCCTTTTCTCTTCTTAATTCGACTAGGCACCCTAAAATATATATATATATATATATTGACTTTGAGATAGAGTCAAATTTTAACTAAGGTAAACTGTAATTCGAATATGATTTAGAGAATCTAGATAATGTTTGTAATTCGAATATGATTCAGAAAATCTAGATAATATCAATAATTCAAATATGATTAAGATAATCTAGATAATGTCAGATTCAATGAACCTAGACATATCTAGTACATCGAATTTGGATATTATCAGGTTCATCGAACCTAGACACAGTTAACCCAAAATTTGTTCTTGGTCTGTTTTAAGTATACGACCCTATAGGTACACATAACGTTGGTAGTGGGCTTGAAATTCTGTTTTTGGCCCACAAATCATAAGTGGCCTCTAGCAAGACATTATGATTAACCAAGTTATGCGAATGTCAATAATCCGACATAACCTAATCCACAATAAGTATTAAAGTCCTTTTGTCTCTAGATACCTTGATTGAA
>CAMOHE010056316.1:73047-120602 GCA_946598075.1 Artocarpus hirsutus | reverse complement strand
AGGTTCAAACCTCAAACCTCCCTTAAGATGTTCTTATTTCCTTCTCGAGTACTAATTGAGCTACTAGCTCAATTGGTACTCGAGAAGGAAATAAGAACATCTTAAGGGAGGTTTGAGGTTCGAACCTGAGGGACGTGAAAGAAAAACCCTGAGGAGCCAGAGGGCCCCAAAGGGGACAGTACGGATGAGTGGGCGGCATGGGGATTGTTTACCAATAAGAGCCATAAGTCCGAGGGCCTGCAAGGTGGGTCTTATGGAGGCTTGAGGGAGTACGCCCGGGCCGGACGCCACATTAACAATCGCTTTTGATTAAATTTTTATTGTAAATATATTTACTCCCTCCTCTCCTAACAAAAATTCCTAGCTATGTTACTAAGCCTAAAACTCAAGAGCTAAACCCAAAAGCAACATGTTTTTTCTCTCACACCCTAAAATTGTCAAGATAGATATGCCCTTAAGGCATATGATGTTTTGTAAAGGACATATTTATAAGTAAATAAAGTGAATTTTTCTTTATATTTTGTATGCATGTATTTTGAATAATTTATGAATATCATTAAAATTTTATAATTATCTATATAACTTTAAATATTGTATATAAGTGTTATATACAATATAATATGTAAGGATGATAATTAAAATAGTTAGTAATATATAATTAGTTATTATAGTTAATTATTCATTTAAAGTATAAAATTTTTAATCGAGCTTTATTAATGCATGTCATTTCCATTGAGAATAAGATGGTCTTATCCAAATCATTAATGTAGTGAGTCATTAATTGAATGCACTATACATAATGAAATTATGTAAAACCGAGATATGATGAGATATGAAATGCTAAATAATTTCCGTTAGAATATAGGGAGTTCTAATCATATCGATCGATGGTCATATATAAAATGATCTTAATCTGAAGTTATTATAGCAGACTTCAATTTATGAAATTATGTCTTTTGATTTACTTAGTACAGATTCAAGAATCTAATACTATCCTTTTTTATTTTAAGGCATAGTGAATTAGGTAACCTAAATGTTAATAGTATAATAAGGAATCCATTTTTTCTTTAATGAAAAGTAGATAAATAATTCTCTTGAGCGGGTCTTGAATGAAATGAACAGTAAATTTGTGTCTAAGTTATCATGTATTTATTTTTCATTAGAGAATCAACGACACTTACAGATAAAGAAGTAGTTAGAAAGGTTATCGAATTTTACCTAGCTCTAATAATGAATTATTTATAGAGGATCAATTTATATATAATGACTATATCAAATAGACGACTTTAGGATATGAGTTTAAATTAATAAAAGAATAATATAGTAATTAAAGAGTTTAATTAATATATTAGTTTTATTGAAGCTTGAAATTATAAGTCCATTGGTTCCCCTACCATCCTTGTAGACACTGTTTGGATAAGCGAAACTATTGGTTTAATTGATTTATCTATAATTTTAAAATTCTAAAATAAATCACTCAAAATAAATTAATTATGAATTAATTTATAATTACTAAATAATTTAATTTTGGAAGATACACACAATGGGTCTAAACACCCCTATGTGGGGATTAGCAGTATTAAATAAATAAGAATAAACTTAAATACAATATCATTTTAAAACATTAAAACAATGCCCATAGGTCTTGAAATAAACAGAAAATAAAATAAACTGTAAATACAAAACACAGTTTTAGTGTAGCACTAAATATTAAAATACAGTTATCATCATCACAGTACAATTCCCAATCACACATATAACTTATCACAACCATCACAAAGGTATTACAAATCTTACATGATTTAGACGAGTTACAATTAAACTAGGATCTTCCGACACATAACCAACGGTGTTGTCACTTATTCCTCATCAGACAAGTTGCACCGAGTTCCACCTGAAAGATGTAAATATGATAAAGATGAGCATCGACATGCTTAGTAGGGAAAACCATTACTCACCTTCAGGTTTTAATCCTTATCACATTAAACTTGTATGGTTAGTTAGTCCATATCATTATCCAGATTATGAAATTTATTATGATCACATTCTGTGGATACCATAGAAAATTATTACTAAGTTTCACATGTATACGCATATACAAATATTACAATTCATCATTATTCTTAGGTATCCACATTTAACAGAATATCACTCAACTCATCAAAACCCAAATGGGCGCGCTTGACCACCCTTTAATCCTTCCAAGGGTGTTTCGGTGAGGGGACATGAAGCCACGAATCCTCACCAAGTCGATTCTTATACAGTGCATTCTAGGACTTTCGACCTAAGGGAGCGTCATTACCTCCCTCCTATTTTACCTTTTAGGGTATTCGTGCCCAATGACGTAATCGACGTCCTCTTTACGTTTTACCATTCCTCTATAATCATTCATTATTTATAGAGTTAATATTCCTAACCATGCTTCTCAATTTCTAACAACATATATCAAATCAATATTTTTCTTGCTGTACAATACATGACGAGTTTCACATCATCGTATTATGGTTTAATCATATACATTCAAAATATCATATACATATCTTGTAATATAAAATAACCAAATTTTAATTCATCAAAAGCTCACAAAACATGAGTAATAGAATCCCTACTTCTTAGTAAAATATCTACTGATAATTTCAACTTACACAATTTACCATGCAAGCTCCAAGTAGGTCGTTATCCTAGACATACACAATAATCACATTTATGTTTCCCAAAGTTTGGATATCAAATACACAAGTTTGAGAACATTTACTTGACTCAAAATATTGAGAATAATTCAAGTTTGAACTACCGGATCAGCCTACTGATCATCTATTTTCGGCCTGCCAAACAACATTGCTATTTTGGACTTTCTGCCAGCCTGTCTGTACGGTTCATCGGCTTGCCGATACTATTCATTGGGTACTATTCATCAGCCTGCCACCAGAAACCAAGAACCAGAGTTCCTTCCATATTCGAGAATCTTGAGCTCCAAAGCTCAATTCGACTCAATTCATCAATTCCCAGAACATAAGAAACGCGTAAGACTCTAAGTATACTATGTTTAAAACACTTATAACAATTTTTCTTCAATTCTTTATACATCAAACACATCTAGATCATGAAACTTTAAGTTATACAAGAACATGTTTTCAAATCCCAAATACTCAAACTCAAGGCAACTTAACTCTTTTTTTTTTTTTTTAAGATGCTTAGAGTTTCAAAACATTGTATAAACATCTTCAAACATCAACAACAAAATTTCATAATTTTCATACTAAAATACAACTTAAAACCAAAGTTAAAGTTTTAGAATTATAACCTCAAAACTTAGCTCAAAAGTTTGGTTTGATATTGAAAACGTTTAAGCCCCTTGATCCTTGCGATAATAAGAGATTGTTTGTGGAGAATTTGGGAGAAGATTTAGTTTAGAGAGCTTGAGCTTATCTTTGGTTTTCTCTGAACTTTGTATCTTAAGGAGAGAGAAAAGAAAGATAGATGCATGGAAATGAAGGAAAAAAAAAATGGTGAGAGAGAGAGATGAGCAGGGGAGAGTAAAAGACATGGAAGAAAGAAGTTGAATAAAACGAAGGAAAATCATTGAGGGGGAGACATAATAGGTGAGGGCAGGTTGCATTTTGTCTCCCTCAGAGGTAGGTGAGGGTAGGTGGTTACAAGAGAAATTGAAAAAAAAAATTCAAAAGAGAGTAATTGGGGAAGGATTAATAGGAGTAGGTGAAAGTTAGGTATAGAATGTCTCCTTCAGAGACTTTGTAAGAAAATGCCAAAGTGCATTTTCGTAAATAAATAGAATAACAAAAATAACTTAGTAATTTTAAATACAACAAATTTTTTTAAATTACCACATTTTATACATTAAATTCTACAAAATCATACTTGTTAAAATAACGGGTGTTTCAAGATCCCACCAATGTGTTGGCACATACTGTTACATGGAAAGGTTTTTGGTGCAATCTAAGACTTGTTCATTAAGTTTTCTTTTCTAGAAGTTTCTAATTTTAATAAAGGTGATTTATTCAAAATTAAAAATTTAATTTGGAAACAAATTAGATTAGATAACAAGCATAATTTTTCTCTTTTTTTTTCCCCTCATTAGTGCCACACATACAAATATGATATCTGTGTGTGGTGTGCGAAGCAATAAGGAATGGAAAGCTTTATCTTTTATTTTAGTTCAATATGTGATATTTGAAATTAAAATAGAGAAAGCTTAAAGAATTAATTGAGTCTTTCATTCTTTGTAAGTAGAGTTCTCTTCTATTTATTCTACATATAATTGAAAGTCTTGGTGAGACTACAAAAATTCTACCCAAGGCATGTAGAGAGAGAAAAAAGAGCAGAAGAGTTCTTCATTCTCAGTCATGCTTTACTTGTGTATTGAGATTAGTTAGAGGCCAAAAAAGAGAAGAGTAATCATTAGAAACCCTAATTCTTTTTTACGCTCACACGTTCGTCCAATTGTTGCTAAGGATTAAATAAGAAAGACGGTGGATTTATTTGAAGAATGTTTCTCAATAGAAGATCTTCGACCTTTTCGCTACAACCGAGTAAGCACAAATTATATATACATATATATATAGGCATTAAATTAATATACTCCATAGCATTATTTTATAAAAGTTTAATGAAAATGTTTGTTATATGAGTTCCACACCTTTACCATATTTTTGTTTATTTTGTCTAAGAACATTTCAGGAAACCAACAATAACTACTAAGGCAAGCATTACCCAATTGTATCAGAGGCATGTAATGCAAAGTTTTGAATGCATCGATGACATTAACCACATGAACTCAACAAAAAATTGGAGCCAATGTGGCTGTCGGCTATACATACAGCCAACTCCTCTAATTTGATACACGACAAAAGAGGAAGAGAGAGAGAGAACGAGAGAGTTGTAAAGATGTGCGCGCATTTTTGGCAGGAGAATGATACGATAGGGTCCGATAATAGAGCAGAAATTAGAAATAGTTCTGAGGGGCCTCTTAAGAGTGAAGGCTATTTTTCTTTTGTGTACTTTTGTTCTTTCTAATTTAAAAAGCAGGAGCTATGTTCGACATTGTAGGGGATATGTGCTCGATTTTTGGTGTATCTTTTTAGGTGTTTTTCTGTTAGTGGAGTCCATTGCATGCCCTTTCTTCTTAAATTTTCCTTGAAGTTTATTGACAGGATCAATTGACTATCAATGTCGCCGCTAGTGGATGAATGTTACTTGTATCTCAAGTATTCTTTTTGCTTTTCTTGCACAAAGCCCTTCTGCCGTAAGTATGGTGCAAAGATTTTCTTCTATCTGCTTTGTGTCAGTTAAAGAATTGGTCATCAAAAAGCTATGTATATCAACTAGCTCATATCCTTTGTTTGATTCAATAGCTTCATTAGCAGTGTTCTCTTTAAATCTATTAGGGCATGTTTGCTTTAGGTTTTTTGTGCACCTAATAGACTCAAATTTGGATTCGAGTGTCAAGAATATTTTAGATACGTGTTTATTTCCTCCGAAATCTGAATCAAATGAGTATCAATAATCTAAGTTTTTAGAATTTTGACTTCTCTTAAGATATCTTTGCTACTGAAATTCTCTCTCTTATATTTGAGGAAAAAAATTATAACTTATGCATTTGATATTCAATTGAGATGATTCTTTTTTCATTGTGTTCCTAGTGAAGAGATGAATAAATTAAGATCATACATATTTTTAAGGATCATTAACATTATGATTTTATTAGATTTGTTAATAAATCAAAAACTATTTTCATTACCTCTCCAATCATAAATTTCAATTTTATTCCATACTTAAAACTTAAATGCACATCCAAAACGTCAATTCGGATAACAATTCAAATTACTAATTTAAATCCTAATTCAAACCACACTTCTCAAATAAAATCACTAATTCGAATATATTTACCAAACAGACCCTCAATTTGAGGGATTTCTAAACACCAAATAGATCATTTCCTGCGTAGGGAATTAGAGAGAGGAAATAATATGGCATAGCCTTTCTATTAAATAATTTGAGTATTTATGGAGTTTATAAAAGTAAGCCTAATCTAATTCAAATATTGAGAAATAGAAAACAAGATAGGGAGAAACTAACTAGATAACAAAAAAAAAAATCTATTTCTAGTGTTTACAAAATTTAAATTATTCAATATTGTTTAATTATATCTTCATTATCCCGTAGTTGAAGGGTCAAGAGAGTGTGCGGAGTAGCTTTTGTATTTACTTTTTTTGGAATATAACTTCTCAAATTTTTTTTTGAAAATTTGTGTATATTCTTATTCATTTCCGTCCCAGTTTTCTTGAAAATTGAAAAAAATTAAACCATCTTGCAAATTTGAATTCTAAGTAATTCACAAAAAATCTTCGATGATGCTACGTTTAGTAAGAGAGGAAAACATAAAAAGAAAGAAAAGATATAAAATCAAGCAAGGATAAATTGGAAAAAAAAAACATGAATCACTTTTTTTTTTAATCTTGTTTGATATAATTCTCATCTCAATCCTTTCAACTTTCAAAGGATGAAAATTGAAATCCTATATACAAGATTTTGAATCCTTCACCCACTCTTCTTCTCTAGTCTTTTTTTTTTATTTATTGAATAACAATAAATCAGAAAATGCATATACTATTTCATCCATATTTTTTTTTTCTTCCACTTTTTTCTCATATTAATAAGGCAGGGTGGAGTCAGGGAATGTTTTTTCATCCCCTTCCCCATTGACCAAAACCATCTCTATCCTGCCCCCATTCTTGCTAAAAATAGGTGGGGATGGAGTCAATAATCTCCATTGGGGAAGCCTTCTTCATACCCGTCTCAATCCCTACATTGATGAGTATTGATGACTAAAATTTTAATAATAACAAATAAAAAATATGTTCAAATTTATAGTAAATTCAATCCAAATTTAATGTTTATACCAAACAAATCAAGTTTCCAAAAAAATATAAATGTTGAGAACAAATTAATATTAAAAATATTATATATATATATATATTTGACTAATTAGTAAAATGCATATATGTTTCTTATATATATATATAGGGGGTAGAGACAGGACGGGAAGTGCTTTCCTATCGCCGCCTGCCCCCGCCCTGGCCCCATTCTTAGGGAGAAGACATTGTCCCTATCTCCGCCCTAGCCCCCAAATATTATTCCCCAACTCGCCCTTTTCACAGGTTGTCACCCCTAAACAAGGCTTAAAATATATGCAAAATGATATTTAAAGTTTTAAAATTTTATGCAAGGGTTTTTTTTTTTAGTCCACAGAGAAATTAGCGATTTTTTTTCTGAATAATTTTCAACAAGACGTTTCTGCAACAAAATCTTTGCACAACCAGAAAAGACAATGTTAAAAAACAGATTGGGGTTTTGGGACCAAAACAGGGAAAAAAAAAAAGCCCACGTGAAAAAATTAGAAGTAATTCTCACATAATGGTCCAAAGCCAACTTTGATAGGGAATCTCAACTTCACAGTCTCACACACATACTTAGACTGAAGCACCATGTACACGATCATGGTATTATGTACGTGTGTATGATGTATATTATATGGGTAATATATACATAGATAGGAGCGGGATCAAGGTGAAGATGTTGTTGGAAAAGAATATAAAGCTAGATAAAAAATAATTAATGTGGGGGAAGAACAAATTAAACTTTGCTTAGATCCACAGATTTTGCGGGGCTGTGCCACGACAAAGGGACCCAATGCTGGAATACGTCTGCTTTTTGCCGGTCGACTCTATATATATATATGTATAATATATATATATATATGTGTGTGTATATGTATCAATATATATATATAACATAAATTTACTTATTTTTTTTCCTTGCTAAACACCTTTGGTTAACCAAATCCACGATTCCAACCCTGGTTAGTCAACAAATGCTTGCTTGTACTTAAATAACAAAAAGATATATGAGAAATTATCCCCTTTACATTTTTTTTAATAGAAACAAGTCAAGTGATCAAGGCTAGCTTGACTAATAACCCTGGACAAACTCTTTTTTCTTTTTTTTCTTTTTTTTTATTAAGCTTAGACGAACTTGCTTCATCTCTCACATATGAGTGGGCCCCACCAGTAGGAGCTATAGAGCACCCAAGTGTATGAATGAAGGGACTGAAGGCCCATCAAGTCAAATGCAGGTGTTCTTGGTGATATTGGAACCCTAAAACAATGATACCTTAGTATTCATACTTGACAAAACTATACTAATACACGAAGATATGAACAAACAAATTCATGCTCTAGGAAAAAAAGAAAACGTGCATGATAATTAGAAATTCCTCATATTTGTGTACTTGCGTGATAATAACCTTAGCACTGGTTATGGCTTTTATCCCCATCAATGATACTTCGATAACAAACATATACAGAAAGACCATTGTATAAATTAAGGTCTACCAATTCAAACTACCACTTGTTACTCTACATGTTGCTAACTATACTTCTGTTATTTTGGGGAACACATTTTAATTAGTACATGTATGAATATATGCATATGGTGCGCCAATAATGTAACAAGCAAGATTCAAGGACTATTAAGGTGTTTGACAAGTTGTGTACAACTAAAGTTTTAAGTTTAAAAATTAGGTAACATGTGAGAGCTTTACATTGTTGCAGCTTTTTTTACTATAGCTGCTAAGAGTTTTACACTGTAATTAATTACAACCAATTGGTCCTAAGTAACATTCCAAACACATGCTATATCAAAATGACAATTAAACCGTTTGATTCACAATCGTTTAGTTTTTTTTTTCTTCTTACTGTTATTAGAGAATTGTACAGTAGAATATGAGGAAAAAAATTTCCTATCCATAAGAATTTTAAGTTACATCAAAATCAAATTAGATTAACAAAATCATGATAAATATTTAACAAACCAATGTACAGAAATATGATGTTGTTAAAATATTTTTTCAATACTCCCCAATAAATTTTTGTTTAATACAAATTTCTGTGTGATGGTTCCAAGGTCAGGTTATTTTCTATTTCATTTTTATTTATTTAATATTTATTTTTTGCTGAAAGGCAAATGGTTAGGTTTGGTTACGCGTACAGAGCGGAATTGTCCTTGTTCACTGCACGGTTATGGCACGTGGCCTGGAACGACACAGAACGTACCTTCACACTGCGGCGACGAAGGTCAATGCCTTGGCCTGTCCACCGTGTGGGGGCCCGCACGTGTAAAAATATGTGTTCAACTGTCCATTATTGTCTCTATCTTGGTCCTGGTATTGTATATCAGTGTCCTTCCTTGACTTTTGCTTTTTTCAAACACTTGTACTCTGTATTAAATATTAGTTTTCAAGCCCGTTAAAAAAAAAAAAAAGAAAATACAAAAAGTATTTCTTGCATTTGAGTTAAATATAATATTTATTTTTAGGTTTTTAAAATTTTAAAAAGTATTTTTTATGTTTTTTAAAATCCAAAAACCATTTTTTTTGGACTTTTAATGAAATACATCATTTAAAAAGATAAATATATCCTTAGAAATCAAAGATGTAGATCTTGATGAAACTACAACCAAATACCTAATATTTAAAAAGTAAAAAAAGTAAAAATCACTTGTGATTAATTCTGTATTAGTTAATTTTTTTTTACATATATATGTGATATTGAAATTCTATTTGGAATAATGACATATTTGTATGAATAAGTAAAACTAACTTGTTGGAAATACCAAATATAACTAATGTGATTAAATAATACTAAGTTTTCATTCCTTTTTTAAAAAATAGGTTTTATTTTCTTCTTCAAATGAAAAAAACTTTATCCTTCAAAAAAATCCAAATGGGTGTTTAAAATTTCATTCACAGTTGATACTGAATCCAATAAAGCTAACATAACCCAATACATGTTTTGGATTGTTTTTGTAGTTCAAAGAAGGTTTGGTCATTTTCAAAAAACTAAACTAAACAAGTTAAAAGAAGAGATGGTTCATGGATGGTATGAAAAACATAAGGGATACTTTTTGTATTTTAAAAAATTTAAGGGTAAATGTTATTTTTAACTAAAATTGAGGAGGTATTTTTTTGTATTTTCTCTTAAAAAAGACTCATTTTCCAAATTATTAACGAACATTTTTTGTTAGGGGACATTTTAACTATTCTCAAATATCCCAACAATAGAAAGAGCTAAATTAATTGACCTCACCTGTTACATTTTGTTTTTGGCACGTTCTTTCTACATTTAATTGTTGGTGATTTAGCTTTAGATGGTTCCATTTACACCTTTTCTTTGGCTATTTGTACCTTCTTTGAAAATAATTTTTCATATCACAGAAAAATCTTGAACAAAATAATAAAAAAGGTCAACTAAAAATACATAATTAATTTTTTAATAAATAGAAACTAATTTTATATTTTTTCCACACACACATATATATAGCATTGATCCTTTACCTTTTTTTCTTCTCTTTTTCCTGTGGATATTGGTTTGTTTGAAAATAAGGTTTAACTTTGATTTTGTCGCAAACATTAATTAAACAATTGTTTCCATGCTTTAAATGATGCATTTAATTTGCTGTTTATTTGTTTGGTTTTTTTTTTTTTTTGTTCATTGTTCATTGTTCATTCTTTCGTTTGTTTATTATCGATTGCTTATTTTTTAAATGTAATTAGAAGATATAATATTTTTAAAAGAAATGTAACAAATATATATTTTTTAATTTGCAAATTTCTTTTATGCATGAAAATGCTTTATGCCTCAAATTTTAACAAGAAAAAAATTGAGAGAGAATAGAAAAATAAAATTATTAAAATAATAAAAATAAAATAGTAGTTGTGAAAAAAAAATAAGAGGGGAGAAAGTAATAATATTAGTGATAGTTTTGGAACTATAAGAGCCTGGAACAAGTGACTTTAATTATTTTAAAATTATGAGGTGTTATATTTAAAAGGGGTATAAAAAGTTAAAAAAAGATGCAAATAAAACCACCCATTAGTTTTTTCCCACAAAAATTTTTAATTTAGTGTTGTGGAAGAATATATATATATATATATATATATATATATATATATATGCTAGAAAGGAAATATCTGTAGTTGAGTTCAAGGTAATTTACTTGGCAGTAACACGTGTCGTATAATTACGCTCAATGGACAGGAGAGATATTTATTTTTAGCTGGGGAAATCATAGGGTAGGGCTAGCGGCTAGAGATGAGAGTTTATTGTTCTTAAAGCCATTGGGGATGACTGAAAGAGTCTCGTTTATTTAAGGAAGTTTTTTCTGTATCTTTTTCAGCTTTTTTTTGGTGATATATCTATTCCAGGAGGACCTACCTATACAACTCAGATTAAAATTGCAGTTGGGATTTTTTTTCAACATTTGTTTTGTTTGCTTTGTGTATGAAACGAGAATGGGGGTTAGGTTTGACTAGCTAGGAAGTTATTACGCCATATGCCACCAAATTTCTTAGGTTTGTTTAGTACGAGAGATGGAGAGGAGGAAGAATCGAGATAATTGAAAGAATAAAAAATGTGAGGGTTAAAAGAGAATTATAGTAATCTTTTATGTTATTTGAAAAAGAGAAAGGTGAATTAAAAGATTAGATGAATAAATATGTATTTAATTACTGCATTATTTGTTGTAGGCAATCTTGACAGCTAAAGTGCCCAAAGTTAAGATTAACAAGAAAGCCCATGAAAAGCCCAAGGCCTAGATAATCGAATTGATCTCCCCGCTTAAGGATGAAAACTCTCCTGAAAGGTGAGAAAAACGTTTACTGTACGACGAGGTCGACATGGCAAGATGATCAGGGTCAAAGAACTTGAATGAGGGTCAAATGAGTCTCCTTAATCAGGAAATAATGCCCAAATGAGATTTAGACAAAAAAGTCAACCTTAAAGATAGGGAAATTTATTGAGATAATTAAGGAAAAGAGATATTTCCAAATTAATTTCGATTTTTTTCCTACAATTAAACTGTAAGAAAAAATGTAACTATAAATAGGGGATCAAACCCTAGAAAAAGGGATTCTTTGAAGTTTTTCGTCTGTGTACTGAGACATATATAGTAAAATTCTCTCTAAAAAGTACATGTTGCTCTCAAAATGAACCGTTATAATTCTTAGTGTTTTATTCATTTTTTGCATTTTATTCATATTAATTCATGAGTGTTGCTATCGTTGTGGCCCAAAAGGAGAAGGTCTACCTCAACCCTTCTTTTCCCAACAAACATGGGATATTAGCTCTCTCTCTATCTCTCTTCCTTCACCTCTCTCTCTCTCTCTCTCTCTATCCCTCCTTTCTACTTAAAATACCCTTAAGAGATCGATTCTTGCCACACCACCTAAAACCTTTGCAAAATATTTCACGCTCGTAAACATAACCCACACTATGAAGACAATTCCCCACAACCCCTATCACTCTAATATTCCCCTTACTCTTGTTCCAACCTTTTCGTTTGCTTCTCTTTAAACCAAGTTGACGCCAGAACCGCAATTGTGCAGTGGTGGCCTCGTCAATCTCCTTCATGTGAGGGAGGTCGCAGATCCCCACAGAGATCTAAACAATTGTGAGTTTCGAGCCTCTTCCTCCTCCTCCAAGTAAACTCAACCTCTGTGCCATCTTTCTCTAACACCTTCAAGTTACGCTGTCCCAAAATTCGAGTCTTATCGTTTCCATCCTTGATGAAGTCGTCGGCGATTCCAGATCTGGAAGCTTTATGTATGTGTGTGTGCGCGAGCACGTGCAAGCGATCAACAACGTCACTAGCAGAATGTCTTTGACTTGGACGGTGAGGAAAAAGGAATCTCCAGTAGGGGAAATTAGGAACCACAGGATGATCTCCTTTGTTATCACGACGGCCTCCTTGCGACAAGAAATTTTTTTACCTTGCAACCATGCTCTTGGGGGGAGATTTCTTTCTGTTGCTACCATACGAAGGAGATATGTCTCCTCTACGTAGAGATCTTCCTGTCATAAAGTGGATCTATTATTTTTTTGTTTTATTTTTTTATCAGCGTTTGTATTTTTTTTTAAAAAAAAATTAGGGTATTTTGTGATTTTCTGGCGACAACGATGGTCGTGGTGCCGCCAATGTTGGAGGTTATCGACCAATAATTATGACAAATACAGACTAAAACCCCACGACATATGTCGGAAACTTATTGTGTGTGTTTATTAACCACGACGACAGATTCTGGCCAGTATATTTTGGTCGCATACTGGCCAGTATCTTGGCAAGATACCAATATCATGGTTGGATACCGGCTTGTATCATGGTGGATTACGACTGGTGTCTTAAGGTTATGTTTTGCATTTTAAATATAAAATGATGATATAGTTGTGTCATTCTCTATAAACATATATTTGCATAGTATAAATCAATCCAAACCTAAATTTTGTAGCATTGTTGCGAAGAGTTTGACTAGCTAGGTTGGTATAAAGTGGCTAGTGGGCCTAATCAATTACGTTTGAGTCTGTCTTTAAGAATGCCCAAATGTCTCAAGTAGTTGATGTTTAACCAAATATATTGCTGCTAGGGTTAAGACATTTTTTTTGCTTGGGAGTAGCAAAACATGCACTTTTAAATAACCACTTATCTCATTTTTACCTCCAAATATTGAGCGTTCTATTGCTACTTGTTAACGGATAAAACTTGTCAAACAAGAATCTTTCTAAATTCTTTATTGAGATAATCACTTATGAACAAAGTAAATAAACAGTAAAGAAAAACAACAAGAACACACAAAAATTTATAATAGTTTATATTAATTAAAGGCTACGTCCTTTTAGGGTTTCCTATGTATGGGGATTTCACCATAAGAAAACTGTTTACAAAGCTAGAGCTAGGGTTTATGCTAAGAATTGGACTTAAGGCTACCTGTTAGAGCTAATTTTCATTTATAGCTTATTAGCTCCGTCATATTTCGATCCTCTTGATACAATTCAAATTTAAATACAAGATAATCTTCTATCTAATTAGCTTGATTATTTGATGAGAACTTCCATTGATTTTATCTCTTTTGAGTATCTGGAATCCTGTAAATTATGATTAAATTGAGTACTTATTGCCATATTGAGATTTTTAGTTTAAACAACTAATATAACTTGACCCTTCTACCCTTAATGGGTATTATTTAGAAGATATGGTTTATGGGTTATTACCAAGGCTATATAGGCTGCTATCAATCTCGCGCTTTTTCTAGGCCTTACAACTAACTTTGGCCTTCTCAGTGATCTGACAACACAACTCGTTCTAAGGACTAGTCAAAAGTCACAATATATGTGTCATGAAACTTCCTACGTTACTCAAAAAGGTAATTTGATAAATGTCAAAGAGGAATATGGTAGGCTTTTCACTTATTTTTCATCATGCACCAAATTATGTTTAGGGGAAGGAGCTAAGGAGCGTATTTGGGCTAATAATTAATAAATGATGTCATATGTTTTTCAAAATATTTAGTTTATAGTATATCATGAGTAATTGGGTTTTATTTCATTAGAAGTTGAGAAAAAAAAAAACTAAAATACTCTTACCTATTTATCCTCTCCTTCTCTTTCCTCCCTTGTCGGGACTTACGACAACCAAGAAATGTAGTATTTATATATAAATATTCTAACTCCATATAGACAAAAAAAATTAACGAGCAACGTCATTTGTCATCACTAACACCAACACGTCGCCGATAGCCAGGAAATATTATGTACATGTAAAAAAATCATATTCATGTAAATATAAAAATTTACCTACAACATTGCCTAACTATATTTATATGTAAATACTATATTTTAGTATAAATACAAAAATTTACTAGAAAGGTTGTTGAATATCACCAGCTCCAAGGCATTATCACCAATCGAGAAATATTGTATTTACTTGTAAATTGTATTTTAATGTAAACACAAAAATTTTCCAATGGCCGAAAAATTTGTTATGATTGGTGCTCTAAGGAATAAATACTTTCATTATATTTATGACATTTTTGGTGAAACTGCAAATATTTCATGTATTAATAATGGCGTTCAAATTACTTTCATATTAATGATTATATATTAGCTGACATATGATCCGTAACTATTTGAACCAAATCTTATAATTAGGCATATATGAGCTTTATATACGAATAGATTTAATTTGGAGATTAATAGCTTAAATTATATAGTCCGCAGTTTATGTATTTAGTTGGATAAATGACAAGACTGTAATGGGGAATACGTTTAATTGAAGAGGTGGTTTATCTTGGCCACTGGAGTAGATTGACCTATGGTAGATACATTGGTGTAATAAACCTAGTAGTGATTGCAAACTGGAATGGACCTAAAGTTAAATTGATTTAACAATAATTTTGTTTCACTTAAATCAATTCACTTTGATAATCATTTATGTGTCATCTTAGTTCTAAAGTGGAATCATGGCTCCATATTTGCAGCTTGTATTTCTTGATATACCAAAGACAAGAGTTCCAATGAACAAAGGCTCTACTGTCGGTATGTTAGAGATGCAACCTATAATCGATAAGAGCATAATCCATAGACATGGATTCCATAGCTTTCTAACAAAAAATCAATGTTACCCTTTCAAAAGCATTATTCGGGAATTAAAAAATATAACGAGACTTTGGTCATTTGGATACATATAGTAACCGAATGATATTCTCTTTGTATGTGTTACAAAAAGAATGATTTTTCGAATGGTGAAATAATGGAATTTGAGATAAAATAATCAAAAGATAAAACAAAATTAAGTCCTTAATATAATTATGAAGAACACATGGGATACATAAAATATGAGAGGTAATGGACAAACTTATATTTTGGGGGTCTCATGATATGTTATATTATCAAGAGTGCAACTTTGAGTATACAATGATGTGACACTAAAGTTAATAATTAAACAGAAAATTAATTAGGAATTAATCTGTATGTTATTATTGCAACTTGATAATTTATATAACGCTAGCTTATTAATTTCTTTATGATAGATTAGGAAACGCAGAGATATACGCGATTAGGGGTATTGGGCCTAACGTTATTTTCAAGTGAATTTATTAATTAATTCTAAAAAATAATTATTCAAATTATTAATCGAGATTTTAAATAATTAATTACTTAAATTTGGTATTTAATAATTAGTTTTGATCCTAATTGAATTTGAATTATGGATAATTTTTCACAAATATTTAAATTAAATTATTATTTTAAATGATAGAATTTTAAAAATAAAATTGAAATTATCCTGAATGATGCAAAAAATCATAGTCTCCTTACAATGTGATTGGCCAAAATTTTAGAGATAAATCTCTAATAGATGGTGCCAACTCCAAGGGTCGAAAAGAGAAAATTATATCTTGATTCTAATAGTCTTCTAATTCCTGCTACTTCTATAAATAAAGACTTGGGATCTCTATTTATTCTCATGTTGCCTAAGTACAAATTAGAGAGTACATCTTAGATTGTCAATTTTGGAAATCTTAGTTCCTTAACACTTGATTGGTGGAAGGAACATAGCTAAGTTGTGCCCATACACAACGGTCTAAAGGAAAGTAATAGCATTGAAGATCTGACAGCAGAGATTCATCCTTTAAAAATTATTCAGCCAAAATTATTGTTTCTAATCTTGAATTGGTACATTAAATTGAATTAAATTTATTGTTCATACCATCATGAGTTAGTTACCTGAGTGATTTAATAAAAAAATTTTAAATTTTTTGTTGTATCATTAAATCAATTTTTCTAACAAAATATAGTATTTACATAGGCATACAGTATTTTCCATGTAAATAGACAAATTTTCCAGTGACTTCACCGTATATAAAAATTTACCAATGACTCTATCGACGACTTGTAAATACAAAAAATTTCGTCAGACTTCACAAGGATTGACGGCCTTGTCGAAGGCCTAAAAATACAATAGTTACATGTAAGCACAAAAATTATCGACGATTTCGTTGGATTCTACTGTTATCATTAGTGTCACTGGTAGTGGGGAAATAACTAAAAAGAGTAATAAGATAACAAAAAAAAAATCCACAAAAACTCGTAAAACATCAAACAATTTTCATTTTTCCTCGTGCTCTCAAAATCCATTCAGTCTTACAAATCGATATTTCCCATATAGTCTAAACATCCAAATAAATTCTCAAAAACCACACAAAATCAATAAAAATAACATAGCTCTACCATCCTTCACTTATGGCATGGATCTAGGTGGTTTAACAACCTCTATTATTGCAGATGAGCAAGGCAATGCCAGCCAAGCAGTGGATTCAAGGTGATTGTCGTCCTACGTCTTCAACAGCATCCACATCACATGGAAACCAAAGAAAACCTGATGAAAGAAATAGATCTACATTCATAATCCACACTGGAGAAAGAGAGCTGTGCTTGTCAAGATCTATGTAGGTTAAGCTTCGTGCCAAAGAGAGAGATTCACGCCAAGCTAGACGAGGACACTCCATGCTGGCCTTGTCATCGTCACCACTGGCAATGGCAAGATCATCGCTCCTCGTGATGTCACGATGGTCGAATTCCATCTTGAGCTCGACATGTGACTCTAAGCACAATTTCATCTTCGTCGTGGAGCTTTGGGCATGGTGTTATCAGGGAGCGAATCGAATAGTAATCCATATTGGAGGAGAGAGTGTGAGTGAGAGAGAGACAAAGGAGAGAGAAGGGAGAGAGAAACAAAATAGAGGAGAAAGGGTGAAGGGGGAGATGAAGCAAGAAAAGAATAAGAGAAAATATCTGATTTATTTTGAGCGTATTTTTAGGTTTTTGTACTTGTAAAATGCCGAATCATGTTACATATACTACGTTTTTTTTTTTAATTTTTCAATTAATTTGAATCATTTGCAAATGAATTTATAAAGTTTGTTGTTTGCTATAATTTCTTATTATATTTTTCTTAGTAGCTTAGGTGGGCTGTTGAATTGGTCGATACCACCATTAATCAACTAAATGTTGGAAAGGAATCTAATATATTATTTTGAAGCTACCAAAGTTTTCTTCGTCATTGACGCAAGCCATCAAAGTGGTTGATAATCTACCATCTTACAACTCATAATCTACTAGATGTTGAAGAGGAAAATAATCGAATAGTTTTTTACGTTAATAAAACATGTGACCCTTTTTTATTTGTAGAGTTAAATATATTTCTAGTTTATAAATATTTTTTATACGTCCTAATATATATATATATATAGACATTAATAACTTTAATAATGATATTGTTAGTTTTAATTTATTTTTACAATAATAATATATGTCTTTAAGATTTTAAACGGATTATGATGTCGTTATGTTTTTTTTCCTAAAAAAATCCCTAAAATTAGGATGTTTATTGCTTAAATTGAAATTGGTATCCAAAATAACGATTAAAATTCCCTTAGCTAAAAGATGTATTTTTTAACAGTAAATTAGAATTACAATTTTACTAACAATTAGAATTAGGATGCTGTAATTAAATGAATAATATAGTATTTATTAAGTCTTTTTGTGTATCTTGTAGTTATATAATTGATGTATCATTAAGTTAATGATACGTAATGATAATGATTTGTAATATCATTCATGTTTTGAGACTTTAAGTTATCATAATATTTCTATTTTTAGTAATATGTAATTAAATTACCGATATAGTATTTATTAAATCCTTTTGTGTGTCCTATAGGCTATATAATCGATATATCATTAAATTAATGATACGTAATGATAATAATATTTAATTACATTAATTTTTTAAGACTTCAAGTTATAATACTTTCTATGTAGGTTGTGCTCCTGTTATAGATTAGTAATAGAAACAATATTACATTAAGTTAGTGATATTCATTTTTATTGCTTCTTGTATTTTTTTTTGAAATTATATTGTAAGCAATTTAATCATACGAATGATTTTTTTAAAGTTATAGTGGAATTAATCAAGTGTATTTGTGTTTCTCTAATGTCAATTTTTTAACGACTCAACTATAAGAAAAATAAATAGATCGGTTAAAAATTAAATATATGATAAAGTCTACTTAAAGAGTATTTTTAGATTTTCAATATATGTAATTCAAAAAAGAGGACATATAAGTGATATTTGTAAAACATAGACAAATTTTGATTCACTTATTAAAAAAGAGTCACATTGTGTAATTTTTACTAATTTTTCTCCCTAATTGCAAGCACAAGTTGCCAAATCTGTTGGTAAACTACCAAATTCTAGAGAGAAATCTGGTGGTTTGTTTTCGTAATCTACCAAGGTTTTTTTCCCAGTTACTGATGTAGGTTGCCAATCCCGGTAATGTATCTGATTATGATTAGTAATCTATCAGTTGTTGGAGAGGAATTTGGGATATCACTTTTCAAAAATACCGTTTTTTTCGAGTCACCAGTGCTGAGCCACCAAACCATTTTGTAATATACTAGATTAATACCAGTAAATTACCAGATGCCAGAGAGGAAAATAATTTTGGGTCATCAAGTTGAGCCACAAGACTCATCTGTAATCTGATAGATTACCATTGGTAATCAACCGGATGACGAACAGGGAATCTGGTGACATAGTCTGCTACATTAAATTGACTTGAAACAAAAAAGAAAATCAAATTTAAAAAAGTTATATCAACAAATATATTCAAAACCATATTCCAACATCATAACACAAAAAATACACCAATTGATTACTAAAAGGAATCAAATTACAAACACCCGTAAATCTAAGAACCATCATCTGTACCACCACGGGCTATCGCTTCTTGCCGCTGCCGCCCAATTTCGCTCAGATCTAACAAACTAGATGATTAATAAATAAATAAACAAACAAACAGAGTATAATGACAACAAATCAGACTAGATAAAAAAATCACAAAAAATAATATGAATCTAAATGAATTAAAAATTAATGGAAATAAAAAATGAGAGGAAAACACAAACGCCCCAAATGCCTCGTATCATTAAAAATATCGTCTAACAAATCACAAATTAAAATGCCTATTTATTATAAATTGGTGATTTATTAAATATTCAAGTTGTCCTTCATTCTTTAATTAAAAAAGATAGTTTATTAAAAGTCTAAATTACTTTTCCTTCTTACTTCCTTATGTGGTAGATTACTCCGATTGCTAGCTCAGGGTGTTAGATTGTAACCTGATAGGTTTCAAAGTTGAAATCTACTAGATTCCAACATATTTTTTTTTTTGAAACAAAGAAATACCAACAGTTTCTGGTCACTGGCGCGAGATGTTGGATTGTAACGTGGTAGGTTCTGAGTTGAAACCTACCAAATTCTAACATATTTTCTTTGAAACAAATTAGCACCAACTGCCTTTGATTGTCGACGTAGAGTACCAGATTGTAACGAGGTAAGTTTCAATTTTGAAACCTATTAGATTTTAACATATTTTCTTTGAAACAAATAAGCACCAATCGCCCCCCATCGCTAGTGCAGGGAGTCGGATTATGACTTGATAGGTTCTAAAATTAAAACCTACCAGATTCTAAAATTTCTTCTTTAAAACAGAAAAATACTAACTGTCTCCAATTGCTAGCGTAGGGTGTCAGATTGTGACTTGATAGGTTTCAATTTAACTACCAAATTCTAATATTTCTCTTTGAAACAAGGCACGAACTACCTCTGGTCATCCGCACAGATGCCGGATTGTAACCTTGTAGGTTCCACGAAACACATCAGGTGTCGATAAGTTTCGTCCTCAAACCCACTAGGTTCAAATACAAAACTCACTAGGTTCTATTCCAAAACTCACTAGAAACCTAAGGTTCCAAATCGATAAACCATTTCAACAATGAAAATTAAAAAGTAAAACCTACGGTATAGATCTCAAGCAACTATAGAAACACAAACAAAACAATTGCCACCAAATATTTAAACACAAAGATCAAAAGATAACAACAAAAATTTACAGCAATAAACTAATAGTACAAGTTTAAGTTTTAGTTGGTAAAAAAAAAAAAAGAAGCAAAGAAACAAATGATAAAAATTACATAAATTAACTTCAGTAAACTGTTGTGTGGCATATGTGCATACAACTTTTCTTCGCCAAACTTGCTGCCATAGATTCCTCAGTTTGTTCCTCCGAATAGGCTTAACAAGATAGTCGGCAGTACGTCTCATCATGCATTTGTAGACTCTGCTAATTGAATCTCGAGAGGGTTACACTACAATTTTCAAGAAATGATATGAATAAAATAATAAATACTGAAAACGATTTTGAAAAAGTGACAACTAATAACCCATATATAAACTTACTTATAGCAGGAATGTTTTGCAAACTTCATGCTCCATAATCAGTGTGAGAAACGCAAATCATCTTTCAATATGAGAGCGATGTCAATGCCTTTAAGCCATCAAGCACAGCAGCAACTGTCAAAAACCAATGAAAAAAAGTTTCGTAGCTGGGGAACTCGCAGAAGAAATCACAAGGCTTCACGTCCTCAGGAAGATTGTTAACGGAGATCCAACAGTCGATGAGCGGTGAGATCGAGAGATCGCTCTGATCTAAACTTCGCGATGAAGGGGATCGTTGATCTGAACTTTGAGATGTCGTCGAATCTACAATGCCAGATTGACAGAGAAGAAATCACGCTGAGGAGATTGCGATAATGGCAGCTCTGTCGAACTTGGACAAACGCGTGGTCTTCATTGTTGACAACTGCTGCCAATAGGATCTTTGTCTTCGTCAAGAGAGGACGGCGGGGAGACGAAAGAGACAGAGGATGAGGCAGAAAAGAAAAGAACGGGGGGGGCGAGAAGAGAGAGAGGAGGCAGAGGGTGAGAGAGAAAGAGCCATCGACGGTTGGAAAAAGGGAGTGAGAGAGACGGAGACAAGAGGAGGGAGGGGCGAAAGAGAGAGGGCTTATGGGAGAGAGAGTGAGCGTTGATTTAAGGTTTCAATCAAGTCTGGCAGAGTGAATATACTTGTATGGGCAAAATAATAAATGCAAAGTTATTATTATAAAAAGTAAAATAAGAAAAACGGCACTTTTAAAATGTCAAAAAAAAGGAAAGTTTTAACAAGGAGTGTTTATACAAGGATATTTTATCTAATTTTCTCTTAAAAAAAAAGATCTCGTACATCCAAAAACTAAAGCGATCCACAAAATGGTGAGAATTGTCATTGTTGCTAGAAATTTCGGTAGCAAAGGAAATACAAATTAAGAAGAACTCAATTTGACGTCAACAATCGAAAAACAACAAAAATTGAAAGAACCAAGGAATAGTATATTTTTTAAACTTTTAAAGTAAATAGTAAGTTTTAAAAATGTTTATAGTAAACAATAAGTTTACGACTTATATTTATTATTATGCCAATTACGTAATTTTTAACTCTGAAATTTCACATGAAAATGACAAGTAGATTTTACAGTAGTATTTATATGTTTTGTTTTTGTTAGATACCTATATATCCAAGTGTTTTTTTCTTATTTGTTCATATTTTTTTATTTCATATTAAATCATATGATGTAAAAAACTTGATAAAATTTCTTTAGCAAAAAAAAAATAGTAATTAAACTTTTATTAACAAAATTATCTTAAAAATAGTAAAACTTATATAATAAATAAACATAATTTAGATATTTTGACTTCAAAATATATGTTGAAAATATATATGAAGCTAAAAGATCAAAATAGTCATTTATCTTAACCCATTAATATTTAACAGATTTAGCGATAAAAAATCAAAATGAAACAAGTTTCATAGTTCAAGGGTATGATTTGTTATAGTTTGAAGTTTAAGGATAAAAGTGAGACAAGTTGCTTAGTTTTAAGACCAAAAGTGAAATTATTGGCTTTATTCGATTATTATTTTATGGATTTAGAAAATAAAGGGCCAAAACTAGACAAGTTAAATAGTTTAGGAGTGTGATTGACTATGTTTTAAAGTTCACGCTCCACAATAAGACAAAGCGCATAGTTTATGAGCCAAAAATGAAATTAACCCTAAAATAAATTCAACTTTCAGCTGGATAAAGAGCGTGAAGCACGTATGAAAATATGCATATATTGTAGTGCTGTGAATTTTAAACAAGATTAATTATATTAATTTAGTTTAATTAGTGTACCAATTTTAATTTAACTCATCACTTGCATAAAGTTAATTTCTTGTGTTGGTTTATTTTAATTTTTAAAAAACATAATGGGCTCAATTTTGCAGCCTTCTAACATATAGTAAATTAGGTGGTATACTACTTCACTATCATAATTGTATTCTACCATATATTTTCAATTCTTTTCATTCATACCGCTTGACTAAGCCAAAAATGCCAAAAAAAAAAAAAAAAAACTTAGACAACACTTGTCTCCCTTACCCTATTTCAAAATACACATGATCAATAACATCTTTATGCTCTTTAAAAGTGATATGTTTTAAAATTTTTCATGGAGATAGTAAGATTAAAAACAATGCCACAGAAGTGGTATTTCTCTAACTGACCCTCAGACATAGGCCAAAGCACACAAAGTTTCACTTAGCTTCTCAACTTAAAAGCCCCTTCCCCATTCACAATTTCCAAAAGGAAAATTGCACCAAATAGCGTAGTTTCAATTCTTAATGTAAGTAAATAGTACATTTTTAAAAATATTTAAGTACATAGTATTTTTGAATCACATGCACTTTTTAAATACTTAAATTTTCAATTTTACCCTATTCTTCTTCTTCTTCTTTTGTTTTTTTTTTTTTTTGTTTTCTCTTTGTTGCTTCATGTTTTTTTTCTATGTCATTCTATATAAAAATAAATTTTGTTTTAATTTAGTAGGCTATTTATTAAACACTGTTACATTTTGGTCTATTTATTTTTATTTGCAATTAATAGTGGCCTAATTCCCTCATTAACCACTTTTCCTCTCCTACTCTCTTTCATGTTTTCTCACTCCTTCTTTTTCTCTGTTGTTGCAAACACAAGAAACTTAGTCTTCTTTCCCTCAATTTCATTTATTGGTCCTTTAGAAGAACGGTTCTAACCATTAGTTACAATTATAAACAGTGTAAAGCTCTCACATGCTTCAGTAAAAAGTCATAGTATAAAGCTGTTATATGCTACAATTCTCAAACCAAAGCTATTGATCAAATTCTTCCTCGATATGGCCTATTCCTACACACAAGAGTCCAAAACAAAGCCCTTTTTGAAACACATGGTTTCAGCTATGGATTTAAAACCTTAGCATCAATTTTCTCAAGGATTAAGGCTAGTAATTCAAACCAAAATTTGATTTCCCTCTCTCTTTTCCTTAATATGAATTTAGGGTATGAAATAATTTTTTTATTCCCTTACTTAAATTTGATATTTATTGAAACTTTCAGCATGCATGTTGTATTTTACAAGCATATCTTAGGTTTTTAATGTAATTTAGTATTTTTTGTTAAACGTTATGATTTTGTACATGCAAATTAGGGAAAAAAAATGTATACATATGTTCTAAGTCTTAAACAAAGTGTTTTGAGATGTTTTCGTGTATTAGAAACTAATTTGGAGTTGAAAAACTTGGGCTAGAACAGGTCAAGCCACAGAGAAGATGAAGTGACGGTCGACCACCCCTTTAGAGGCCCGTTGATCAGCTGGTGGTACTAGCTATGCTGCCAACCTCCTTCGAGCCTCTCGGGCCTCCCAACTCATCCCAGTTCAGTTACTTACTATATCGTGACTTATTTTTTGTTGTTTTGTTACTTAAAATGCTTCTAAAAACCCCAATTTCATGTTTTAAAATTTTAGAAAATCTCTTTTGCATTCTATAACCATTTTGTGTGAATAGTCACACTAATAATTAAATTAACATAATAATATTTATTTGAGCGTTATTTCTAACTTTAAATGTGTCTTAAGGTCTTGAATGTAAAGAAGCATACATTGGGTTCTGGTTTAGAGCTAACATTGTCAATATGTTAATACCCAGGTAGGATTTCATATCCCTTCCTTGATTCGCTATGTTTAAATTTATTTGGCCTTATCAATAAATATTAAGACGAGCATACTTCAAGTAAATTGTTTGTAAAATATGTTCTCTCATATTAAAGCTTTTTGAGAAAAGTATATATATATATATATATATATATATGTAAATATGATGATTTTTGATGTTTTGGAAAATGATTTTGAAATGTTTTTTGGACTCAAAATAAGATATTCTAATTATAAAAGATTTTCAAATGCCACCAAGAATGTGTATAGCTCTTGGTGGTTGGTTTTACATAGCCACAAAGATCAAGTTGCTTAGAGAGTAAACCTAGGGGGCAGCACCCTGAACCTTGATAGGGACACTCTATAGTGTGGGTAATCAGCTAAAGCATTGCAAGTATATTTGGTATATGATATACTGACAACTTGTGAACTGATATTTTTATTAGGTTGCTTCATCTATTCTTTTTTTTACTTCATTATATAAATATCCTTGTTTTCTTTTATTTATTTAAATACCATATTTTAAAAGATAGTTAAGCTGGGCCTTTTGTTCACGTTTCATTATTTTTAAAATTCCTCCTCTCAGGTTTTGTTGGACTAATTGAATTAGTCTATGCTGAGAGAGGTTTTGTATGTTCACCTTGTATATGTTGTACATAAACTGTACACGGTAATTTTCATTTATAATGTTATTAACGATTTGATGTTGATTTGGCTGATTTTGTCATTTGATCTTGGTTAAATTTTTACTTAATTTTCAACTTAATCATGACCCCTATTTTAGGGTCATGACATTAGAACAACCATAAATCTCTTAAAGCAAAAGTGTCAAGAAAGAGTAAGCTATATAGTCCCACATCGTCATGAAAATGGTCATAAGTAATGGTTCATGAACAAGGATACTACCTCCAATGGTATTAGGCCATTGCGGTAACGCCCAAGAGCAAAACTGTACGAGCTAAGGTCCAAAGAGAACAATATCATACTAAGTAGAAATATGGGTCTTTACACACATATACATACACACAAACACAAATACGCCAATTCCTTTTAAACTCAACTCGTCATGAATGAAGCATTTTATCAAATAATAAGTTCAATATTTTTATGGAAAACAAAAAAAAAAAAAGCTTATTTATACAACAAGTCCTTGAAAAATACATGTAGCCTCAATTTGGTCCTTGATGTTTAGTTTTGAACATCTAGTTAACCTTAATACTTTTGAAATATATAGTGTTGATCCTCTGTTATAAAATTATCTATTTAAGGACAAAATATAGTCTCATTTGTCGAGGTTATAAAAAGGATAAAATGGTTTTTTTTTTTAAAAAAAAGCATATATATAAAAATCAATATTGAAAAGGAAAAAAGAAAATTAAATCTAGACTGAGTGATGCAATGTGTTTTATTTTATTTTATTTTAGATCCATTTTTATTTTTAGATTTTTTTTACAAATATAATTTCCTTTTTATCATTTTGCTTCTCTTAAATCCTTGCAAGCCACCTTCGTCTTACATTTTACCCTAAAATACATAGCTAATAGCTTACTACAAAGAGGTTAAAACTGTATATTTCAAAAATCTCAAGGTAGCTAGATGTCTAAAACTAAATTTCAAGAGGTTGGGTAAATTGAGTCTACATTCACCTTTCAAACTAGTGGTGTTCATAGAATCCACTAATCTATTTAATCCAATTCAATCTGTCTGATTAGATTGGATTATAAAGATTATAAATTGGTAATAGATTAGAATTTTCTTAGTCTGTCATGTATGAACTGGATTATGGATTAAGCATTTTTCAATCATGTAATAAGTAAATCCGAACTATATATACGTTATCTAAACTATATACATAATTTTTTTTAACACTATGATAGTGTTTATTTGTTTTAACTTTTAAATTTCTAAAGCTCATTGTTTATATGTTTGTTGGCTTAAAAAAATCCAACTAATTTTAGCCCAATCATCATATCCATTTTTTTTTCGTAATAGATTGTAAAGCTATAATTTAATTTATTAATCAGGTATGTTAAATTTGTTGAAATAAGTTATGTTATATTATGTTATGTAATGCTAATATTAGTATATAGTTTTTTTTAATGAATTTAAAGGGTCGATCTACGAGTCTGTTAAAATATACAAAATATGATGTTTTTATATTGGATTGGAGGTCTCATTGACTGGTTTCGAAATCTCAGTCTATAGTAATAGATTGGATTCTAGATCGGCTCTTAATATCTATGCAATCTAATTCAAAAATACCCCTCCTATTTGTGTAAATAACTTGAAAAAAAAAAAAAAAAGCTGCCCGTTCCTATATAAAAGTAGAATAGGTATGCTTAGGGATGTCAGGGCACAAACAAAAAGCAAAAGGAAGAAAACGCGAGGCCTGGCTCTTTCTAATTTCCTCTTCAAGTGGTAACCACTAACTAGGTATAGATAACAAAGTTAAAATTTGAACATTCCACGAGTGCATGTCAGTGTTATGTTCTAGTCGCACGTTCAATATCCTATAATATATAAATGGCTTACAACGACGCCGTACCCCACAAAGCAAGCAACGAGATATGAAATTTGACGAGTTTTTTTTTTTTTTTTTAAACCCTCAGTATCCGGGCCTACCATGAATAGCACAAACGTTTAAGGGCCCTTTTACATTTGGGTGTTTTAGCTCGACTGACCTAGAGTAGACCCGTAGAGAGACGCGAAGGCGGCAATAACCTTCTAACATTGATAGGTACATTTACAAGGACTCGAACTGAGTCGCTTACTTAAGTGGAATAGCCCCTACCAACTGAACCAGCTAAATGTTGGTAACATTTGACGAGTTTAATGTAGAGAGTAGAATCCATTTTTTAAAAAAAATGGTTGAAAACACAACAACTGAAAGTAAGTCTCGCTTGGGAGTTTCATACCGTCATGTTGAACATTATCGGTGTTCCATAACATTGTTTTTTTCTTTTTCCTTTTTTAAGAAAATATTAAAATTCACGGCCATTTTTGGGGACCCCTTTATAAAGGATAATGATACATGTATACACATATATACAGCTAATTTACACTAGCTATCTAGTATACTGCTAAAGATAGCTGGCTAGGCTTTCCTATTGGATAAGTAATACAGGACGGAAATGGTCCCATAACAGAGAGCATATTAAGAAATTAAAAGCAAAAACACGATTTCAACACATAAATTGATGGGAAAGATACAGATTCCTGTTATCACCATGGAAAACCAAAAAAAAAAAAAAGTCTAAAACTAACGCCAACCTTCTTTTGCAAAGATTTGGCTTTTGTTCTTATCTTAAACTAGGCCTTATCTTTGAATTTGGCTTTGTGAATTTTCTAAGGTTTTTCCCGTACACCTCGGTGTCCCCATGGTGTGATGTTTTTTTCAGTTTTATTGTACATGCACATGTTTTGGAACCACTTTTTTACCGAAGATAAGCTCAATGTTAAAAGGAAACTACGGGGAAGTTGCTCTAGTGGAGAAGAATCTAAATTGGAAAGAAGAAAAAGCAGGTTTATTAGGTGCCTTGTCAGCCAGTTTGGTAACAGTAGTAGTCCAATTTAATTTTATAGGTTATAACCATGTTATAAACAAAACAATAAAACTTAATGTAAAAATATACTATATAATAGATTGGGGCTATAGTTTTATGATTGACATGGTTATAATTACATGAAAATAAAAGGGACTTTTTTTGGTAATAGGTTCCTTTTATGTTTCCATATATTAAGGTCCTTAAGAAGCTCCCCCAACAAAGGATACAAAGTGACTCAAAATTTGACATTATGATCCTTTAAACTTGGTATTGTTATAAGAGTTTTTGAAAATGTTTTTTCATGTTTTTTAGGTAAAAATTAAAAAAAAAACTTTCAGCATAATTTTTTAAAAAATTTTATTTTTTTAAAACAAAACTATTTTCACCTATTTTAAAAACACTACTAAACTAAACAGATTTTATGTGTTTGTCGGTGTACACAAGGACAGGCGTATTGTACACAGCCAGTGGTATTTTTATACCGGACGATGCGTTGAGGTTGAGCCTAGTTTTGGGCTGGAAAAGTGCCAATTGAATTTAGTTGCGTATTTGATATGAAAACTCTATAATAAATGCTTAGAAAATGATTGTAATTTCTGGAACGATCTCTAGCTTAAAAATCTGTCTTGTTCTGAAGTGATTATTGGAAGTTTTTGCATCTATAATCGTCCCGAATTTTACCCCTGGCTTCACTTCCATTCTTAACTTTCTCTGTCTATTAGGCTTTTCAAAAACAATATCGGTTTGTTTGGTTTTAACTCTTTTGTTAGTTGGGCTTTAAAAAGAGGACAGGATAAATAACACTGCAGTCGGAACTTAGAACATGCATGTGATGTTAACCGAAAATAACACTCATGGCGTGGAGAGGAAGTTGTGATTTGTTAGTGGCTAACTAATCAGCGCAAGAATCATGGTAAAAAGAAAAACTAGTCATTTGGGTTTCAAACTTTGAAGCTGAAGTAGTCAGCGTCATGAAGAAACCACTGCAGAGGACTTCTACTGTGTTTTAATTTTAAGTCAAAAAAAAAAAAAGAAAAAGAAAAACAAGTGAAGTATTCATTTCAAATTTGAATTTCACACGGCATATCTTCCAGGATAACAACCGTTACATACAAGGTTCCATCAAATCAACTAAGAAATCATCACCGTAACTTACGGTCGGTGATTGTTTATGCTTTGGTCAATTTCTGGCACTTTTCTTAGTCGGTGTATGTCTGCCAAAGACTCACACAACTTGAATCTCTTTAGTAGCATGTTTTTAGTTAAAAATCAAGGAACTAATTATAGGACATGAAACATTTTCACGCTTTTATTGCATTAACAGGCTGTTTGAGAGAGCAGTTGAAACTGAAAATTTTCTTTTAAAAACTCTAACTTACGAGAGCTTTATAATGTAGTAATTTTTTATTGTAGTTACTAAAATTTTACGTTGTTTGTTAGTTGAAACCGACTTGTCAAACACTCCATTTGTTAATTTAACTTCTCTCTCTTTCCCATTCTCTAATCAGCCAAAACAACAGATTGCGGAAATACACTCCCATCATTGTTTGTTATTATGCCATGAGAAAGCAAAATTTGAGAGATAGTACTTTATTAAGAAAGCATAATAAAAGCTAATTAAACACCTTTAAGAATTGCTTTGGAAAAAGCACTTGAGAAAAACACGAGTAATTAGACATATTAGTGCACATACGCAACGCAACAAGGTTACGGACAAGAAAAGAAAGAGGCGGCAAATTTAAATAAAAAAATAAATATAAATAAATAGAGAAAGAAGAAAGTGAGTTGGGCCAGTCCATCCATAACTCCTGGGGAGGGGCCAGTTCATCCACGCCTCAACTTGAAGAGTTTTGCTGCATGATACTTGTTGTCTTTTACACACAACTGTGAGACACTTGTTGCCTTTACTAGCTCAGCTGGTCGGACGTTAAAGAATTGTTTGTGGTAGAGAAATTCTGCACGCAACATCTGAATCGTTAATTCATGTGGAGCAAGATCCGTATTTTGTACTGCGCTGCAGCAATTACAGTTATGTGTTATGTGTAGTAGAAGCGATAGTTATAGGTATAACCTAATCACACCTAATTTTATTTAAAAATTTGAATTCCCTACTTTTAAGTTGAGGAAAAAAAGAAAATGGAGGCGATCACCTTACTATACCAACTCCATTCGTTAGCCTTTAGCAGTCGTTACCAACTTACAATGTTCAGCAACATACAAACAAGTGTTGACCTTTATTTGAGGTTGATGCAACATCTAGGCATCATGAGAGAGAGCTAACATTCGTAGTCGTTTTTGGGTGCGTTTAACAACCCCATTTTAA
This sequence comes from Artocarpus hirsutus, assembly GCA_946598075.1. NCBI lineage: Eukaryota > Viridiplantae > Streptophyta > Magnoliopsida > Rosales > Moraceae > Artocarpus > Artocarpus hirsutus. The sequence goes on along the minus strand of CAMOHE010056316.1, from coordinate 89,883 downwards.
CTATATAGTTAGAACTATTATAGTATAAATCTCTATATGTTTTAATATAAAATAAAAATAGACTACAATATAAAACTTTCACATATAGTCGTAAAATTATTGTAACTTTAGTTTTAACTATATAATTAAATACAATTAAAAAGAAAACCCATTAGCGACAAATATTGTCAGCACGAGAAAACTCAATATCTTTGAGCGTCACGCTTAAAAAAGGGTTCGCTAAAAACTGGTGTGAGGATAAGTACTAGCGGAAGAGAAAGGAACCTCCGACATTCAGTACCAATAGATGCAATAAATAGTAAATAAAAAACAATGGAATATGGACACACTTCATACTTGAGCTGCGCACCAAATGATAAAAAAAAAAAAAGCAAGTTTTTCAACACAACGCAGAAAACAGCAGAAAATTTACAAGCAAAAGCCACAAAACAAGCGAAGCCCAATAAAACGTGCCAGCTAATCGGCAAATATATTCTCAATTTTCCCTTCCTTTTTCCCAAAATTTCCCCTTCACATTGAGAGTTCAGACACAAACAAAAAGGAGAGAGAATCAAAACCTAATTTCTAATCCCTTATTTTATTTCTGAAGAAAAATTGAACGAAGGTATAATTAGCAACAAACAAATCAAAAATCAAAGCTTTCATGCGGAGCACTCAAAAGTCTCAAAGCAAAGTAGGGCCCACCCTTTTTCCGTACCATGACCGGGACGTTAGGTGTACCTGTCCACGTACCCCACCCTGTCCGAACAACCCTCTTCCTTTCGCTTCAAGCTTATAAATCCCCCCATCCCTCCCTCCTCGAAACTGCCCCAACACAGATAAGCAAAAACCAAAAAGACCCCCCACACTTTCCTCTGCCAATTCCATCCCTCCCCCATTCCTTACCCCTTTCAAACACATGAAAGGAGGAGGAGAAGAAGAAGGAAGGAATCCAAATCCAAGTCCGAGCCCAAGTCCAATTCTAAGTTCTGAAACAAGATTTAGAAGAAGAAGAAACAGCAGCAGTAGCTATGGAGAGCCCGGGTTTCTCGCCACAGCACGTGGACGCATCTCGACCGTCCCTCGGCTTCCCCCTCGGCACAGCCCTCCTTCTCATCATAATCTTCAGCCTCAGCGGCATCTTCTCCTGCTGCTACCACTGGGACAAGCTCAGATCCCTCGGTAGATCCAACGACCCTGACTCCGCCGACCTCGAACGAGGCCCATCCAAGAACAAACCTCCTAATCCAGTAAGTTTAACCGAAAAAACTGTTATTTTCTAAAATTGTTGAATTAATATAATTTTAAATTGTATTAAACTTTCTGCGCGTCTTCCAGGATTTGAAGGCGAATCAGAGGCAGAGCTTGCCGGTGTTGATGCCAGGCGACAAGGTGCCGAAGTTTATCGCATTGCCGTGCCCCTGCGAGCCTCCGCGAGATGACAAGGTTGTCGTCGGTGTGCCGCAGCCTCCGATAAAGCCGCCGAGATTGCCTGAGGCGGTGCCTCTGTACTAGTAGTAGTAGAGTTGTTTTGTGGTGTACAAAATCATAAAAGGAAAAGGCACCAAAAAAAAAGTTGATTTCTTTCAATTTCTCACTTCAGTTATTAATATTATTATAAAACAGCAGAGAAATTTTTGTAAATGATGATCATTGTTGCCAAATTTTTTGTGAAATCTATCATGTACTTTCCACATCCAAACGGTTCAGTTGTTGCCTAATCTCCACCTCCCCCATGATATCTCAGTTTTAGTGGTCTCAGTGGTGTCTTAAGTTATCAGGGAAAATAAATAAATAAATAAATAAATAAATTGGCCGTATAAGTTTTTGAGAGAATTAATTCTCTTCAGGTATATTATAAACTTGAGAAATGACAGCTGTAAAATTTAATTTATAAAAAACTTTCTGAAAAGAAAGGAATTTGTAGTAAGTGGTGAAGTAGGCTAGCAAGAGTTGGAATATCTTCAACCCTTCTTTATGGGGTTTTTTTTTTTTTTTTTTTTTTTTTTTTTTTTTTTTTTTTTGAGAGGAAAATATCTTCAGTTTCTGAAGATTAACCTGGGTTCCAGTTGTCTCTACTTGTGTCATTTTGGTAAAATAAGAATATGTTTTTCTCTCAGATGTGTATAATCTTATTTTAGATAAAACTAATAATTAAGGAGCAGGGTATTTGGTACAATAAGAATATGCTTTTCTCTCAGATACGTATAATCTTATTTTAGATAAAATAAATAATTATGGAGCAGAGTATTTGGTACAATAAGAATATGCTTTTCTCTCAGATACGTATAATCTTATTTTAGATAAAATAAATAATTAAGGAGCAGAGTATTTGGTGCAATAAGAATAAGCTTTTCTCTCGGATATTTATAATCTTATTTTAGCTAAAACATAATAATTGAGGAGCAGAGTATTTTTGCACACAGTTTTCTGTGATGGGGACATTCGTTGGTTTCATTTGCTTGCTAGAAATCTGATTTTTGTTTGGTTTTGGCTTTTGGGGTTTATGATGTAACATTCTAACTATTGTTGTTGACGATTCGCGGTTTGAAAGGTCAGATAGTTTTTTGTTTTTCTTCCCCCCCTTCTATATCCTTTATCTTTTCCGAGAAAAGAAATAGAAGGGAAAGGAGAAAAACAATCACCCCTTTCTTTTACATTGTACCCCATTACACCTTATTCACGGTTTTACTAAAACATTTCACTTTAGTGTTTGGTTCATGGCGTTGGGAGACCGCGGACCCGTTTGGATTTTAGGTTTGAACAAAAAATCTGAACAAAAATTAAGGTTTTTTTAAGTGAAAACATTATTAAAATGTTTTGTAAACACAGTTTTAATCATTTCTCACATACTACAGTATAAAACAAAAATATATTGTAATATTTTTAGTTTTAACATTCAGTTTTAACACACTTTTTAAGCCTCCTATATTAATAATTTGAACTGTATTATTTTGCTGCAGTAATTAAACTTATAAATTAAAGGGCCACTAATATTGTATATGAGATGCAAAAGAAAAAAAAAAGAAAAAAAAAAAGAAAGGGAAAGAGGAAAAAAAAAAAGAAAAAAAAATGAGCCAGATTTTTGAAATCCGCGTGAGGATAAGGTCTGCCCTGCACTTTCAAAGTAAATATCATTTTGAGTCACCAAAAAAAAAACATCATCTTGTGCAGAAAAGTCGATGTATTTACAAAGTAGTATTTATAGTGCATAGCAGCTTTAAAATAATGGGATTCTTGTGTTCTGTTCCAACCACCGTAGTTGTAGTTTGACGATTGCATGTGCTTAGCAGAAACTATAGAAAACTAATTAAAGCTTAACAAATGAAATTAGTTATAAATGTCCTCTCATAATTATTAGGTGAACTGTCAATATCTTTATTTTATCTCTTTTTTTCTTTTGTTTTTTCCTGAAAATCTATTCAAATGATTTCTCTACATCTTTCTTGCTCAAACGTAAGGCAATTAGTGCACACGAATTACAATCCTTCTGCCAGATAAGACATTAGGGAACATTTAGAGAATTTTTATAATAAAGCAGATAATTTTACTTGTCTAGAATAATTAACATGATGTTTTAACCATTAAATTAAGATTTTAAGGATTAGATTTGAGACTGTCCACATTGTAAATTACAATAAATAATATATAACTGTTTTTCGTCATAATGATATCGTTAAATCGTTAACATGACAAGTAATTAAAACATCAATGTTTTATTGATGAGACAAAAGTGCCTTTTCAATCATAAAATTTTTTTATTTGTATTTTTTAACTTGTTTTGACAAAATACATTCATTTGTGTGCGTATATATATATATATATATATATCTATTCGATCCTACTAATGATGGACTCCACTCCATTATTACCGGACGACAAAACCAATTCTTAAGTTGGGTGACGTTACCAGAAACAATGGCAAATAGTGATGTGTACCTAACTTTTGCATGTCACAAGCCACAAAAATGCTGGCTCACTTGACAAATTAGCAAAAGTACCCCACAACGGAAAATTAATGGCCGAGCAAGACGTGAAAAGATATGACTCCTTGTCTATGTTAATATATATATAGGTTATAATCAACACTAAGATTTTGTGATCCACTATATATTTTTTTTTTACATGCTATGTCCATTTGTGGAGCCAGCCTTTTTAATTTTGTGACGTGGTGTATACTTTTTTTCTGTAGAAATAAATAACAAAAAACATAAAATTATATTTATAATATTTTTCAAGGACTACTAGATGTTTGTTGAGAATTTTACATTATAAAAATATCCTGCTAGTAGAGCTTTTTCATGAAATATTAGATTTTATAAGAAAAATATTTATTTTACATATCTTTTTTGTTAGTCAAATAGTGTTCAGGAACATGCACCCGTGAAAATGATACCACACTATATTTTTTTCATTTTATATCATGTATTTTGAGGATATATATATATATATATATAGCAAAATTATACCATATGTTTTGAATTATATCACAATTGTAGTATATTTATACTTTCAGATTTTAAAATTATATTCCATTCTCTTTTTTTTTTTTTTCCTTCCAATGCTCTATTTAAATACAAAACAAATCTAAACACACTCCATAAAATGAAACAAAATGGGAAAAATAAAAATTACAAAATGTCAAGAATATTTAGGTCCTTTTTGTAGTCCAAATAAAATTTGACCAAATAAAGTTGAAACGCGTTGTATAATTATCCAAAAATATAAGGTGTCATAACACATAATATAATAACTCATGAATAAAAAACGAGGAAAGTAGTTTATTAAAACATAAAAAAATAAGGTCATTTTTAATACAAATGCCAATACAAATACTATACTTTCTATCAAAAAGTGTGAAATTAACATATTTGATGTGCTATTTTATTTTGTACTCCAATATACAATGTTATTTTTAACGTTTTATCTACTTTTTGTAATAATTATTAAGCCTTCAAAGTTGTAACAGCCAACCTCTCATATTAAAATACTTTGAAAGTAACAATGTTGTGATGAGCAAAAGAAAAAGTTAATACATCAACCACTAGGAATAAAATATCAAATTTATCATGTGTCAAATTGACATAAAAATGTCATTGTACAGAAGAGTATTTGTTTTATACTCAAATATCAAAATTTGATATTGGCACACCATTATAGCATTGCATTAGAGATGCTTTAAAAGTCAATGAGGGTAAATATGAAAATATTAAATCTCAATAGGGTTATAATAAAAAAGTAATACAAATTTAAAGGATAAAATTTGAATTTTTAAAAAGTGAGTAGGGACGGCAGCCCTCACTCAGCCTCACATACCTCTGCCACTAGTCATGTTATTGAATTTTTATCATAGCTATTAAATTTTGAAATTTGAATACAAATAACTTTTAATTTTTAAAAAATAATATGTTAATAACAAATATATGATTAAATTAAAAAAAACATCACAACAACTAATAGCAATCAAATATAAGAAAATTAACATATTATACATATTTAGTTTCAAATTTGACACTCTGTATTTTTTAAATTAGCATAAAAAATAACATTGTATTATATAGTGATTTTCATCCTACTCAAATACTAAATTAATTTGACATTGGTACACTAATTTTGTACAGCATTGGAGATGCTAGAATTTCAGAATAAAGTTGTGCATCTCTTTTATTGTTTTGGAATGTTTATAAACGTCATGCAATAAGTAATAAAAGAAAGCAATATGTTAATTTGATAATCTTTTTCACCGATTAAAGTTACACTTTCAGTATGGTAATTTTAAAAGGTTCATAATTATGAAAATTGGACTTTTTAGGACGTGAGTTTCTATCTTAAAACGTTAAGCTTCTATCTTAAAAGATTAATCTGTAAAATAGAATGGTCCAATAATCTTATAAGTTGATATTTATTTAAATATTTATAATGATACAAGAGTCGAGTTTATATTACCCTTTACAATAATGAAAGTCTCTATATGTATACATCAAGAAAAAAAAAATGAAGTACCATTGATAGTGATGGCATGATAACAATGGCATGATAACAAGGAGGTTCTACTTGAACTTGAAGACTTCATCAACTAACAACTCTGAATGTTGGGACTTTATAATTGAATCCTCTCGTGACATATATTGAAGATGTCAGGTTTTTTATCATTTTATCTGTAGTATTAATAGATTTTAAAAGTGATACTGATTTGAGAAATGTAAAAACACCATTAATATTTCTTTATTATTAAAAAATGACGTTATAAGTAAAGCGGTACCTTAGAAAATAGTAAATATGATGGCCAACAAAGAGTATCTACGTAAATGTCTTCCACCAACCCATTTATATTGTTGTATCCTAACTTTACTGTTGTCGGTGCTCTAAGATCCAATATCCAACTTAAGTTTGAAAGAAGACCCTTTTATTTTTTTTTCGTTCTCAACTAGTACCACTTGAAGCTCGTACTCCTTCCGTGATGCTTTGTTGTTGCCAGAGTCCACATATCACTTTTCCACTATATTTCTCCTTTGTGCTTTCTAAATCGTTGTGATTTTGACCCTTTTCCTCGTAAAAATACTTTGTTACCATCGCTGGCTGCTAGCGGGCCCTTATGGTAGAGACATCAGGATGAACACTGTACCCACTCCGCAATACACCCTCACGATCAATTTTCAAGCCTTTTTCCGACCTTTTGAATGTCATGTTATTTGATCCATTAGATTAACTTTTTAACGATAAATTTAAAATTAAAATCCGTTTTATGTGGATGTTGTAAATTTTTAGTCTATAAAGAGATGCATATTAGAAAAAATTAATCCAATAATTAAAACCATAAGTTACCAGTACGGCTAAAGTACTTCACCTACCAAAAGAGCTCAAAAAAAAAAAAAAGTTTGATAAATCACAAGTAAAAGGTACCACAATGTGAGTTGGGATAAAAAAAAAAAAAAATCTGTAGGCTACAATATTTCCAGTTGGTTGAGACTTATGTTTCTCGATCATCAATTATGAAAAGCCAAAAACTGCCTGAGCCGTTGGAGAAAAAAAAAATCTGTAAGTTATCATCTAATAAAGGAGGCAAAAATTTCAACAAATAAGAACATAATTTCTAATCTTGAAAATATATACTGTAGCCTTGCTCAAAATATGTGTCCTGATCCAGGGTAAAGACACATTTGTAGTATAATGTGTAATGTTATGTCATATGAATCACAATGTACCAAACATCACATAAATTAACCAAAATTTATAAAAATTTAATAACTTACAATTGCACATTAACAAATAATATTATTCATATTTTACTCACTACAAAACAAAAATTTTTAGTCGTGATATTTTTGTGTCATTTTTTTGTCACAATCTTGTAACAAATATGCATTTACTCAATTTTTTTTTTACTAAAACTTTCAACTACAAAGTTTTAGTATCAACAAAAAAGTTTCAGTTGTTGCCAATTAGACTCCTTAATTTTACCGAGAGCAAAATACTTGTTAAAAAAAACAACACACAAAACTTATAGTAGTTCACCCTCAATGTGAGAGCTACATCTATTTTTACCTATTGCAAAAATTTACTATAATGATGAGAAAGTTTACAAAAAAAAAAATTATACACTTTCTTGATATTTTTCTTTCTTAGTGTTATTGATAGGTTTACAAGAAAGAGGAAACAAAAACCACAAAAAGCACTTTCATGCGACCAGCTACTAGATTGTATGGTTGCACCCTTGAGCTAGCACTGTGACACGAATTTGCTCTGCTCAGGATGCTTGGCCCTCAACGACCTTGTCAAGAATTTGTAGAGTGATTATTTGTAAGGCGTTAAATTAGGCTCTATATTTCTTAATATTAATGACTAAAAATTTCATAGTAAAAGATATTTGTCACAATAAACTTGTGATTTAATATATATTGGTAAGAAGTTTGTGATAAAGTGTCACAAGAACATGGTGTTGTGACTATAGACTTACTAAATTTATATACCTTTGAACATAAACATATTCTACTGCCTTAATTCCAAGAAGTATATAATTTAATAAATACCTCAGCTTCTAGCAAACAACTTTTTATTTAGGGAACTAATAGGGTATATCATTTAACAAATACTCTGAGCTTGTAGCATATAATTTCAAGTACTCTTTTCAAAGGAAACTAATGTGTTATTGTGTAGCCCATGTATAGGACCACATCTAATCATGTTATGATCAAAAACGTACTTTGATGCTATTTATAAAACATATAAAAGCAAAAGAAAAGATTCAGTTTACATGCAACTTTCAGGTGGCTTGAACCAGTTCTAAACATGCTATACTCGGTGTTTTCCTCCCACTCTTGAAGCCTCTAAGAAGTAGTTCATATGAGACAGAATTTATCTTGATAAAGTGCAAGAGAGGATTCTTACGATGATGTATTATAGAATTTGGAATTTAGGTTATTGTCTGAAAAGCTTGCCAAATAACGATGTATTATGGAACCATTCTCGGAGACATGAATGACAATCACCTTATCTTTCTGGCATGGTTAATGCTATTGCCTCAAAGTTGTTTTCAATGTTGAAAACAAAAACCACTCAAATTGTTCTTGTCCAATATTGTATTCAATTTTTTATTAGCACTTATTGGAAGAAAGATTCGTACCCATTTTCAATGATGGGGCTCTTGACCACACTCACCCCGATATCATATCAAGCACGTTAGTTATCCAAATTAAATATGTTGAACCACATGGAAGCACATCGATCATCAACCACTTGTTTAAAAAATATGATTAAAACTTAAATTTTTAAATTAAATATTATAATATATAAAAATTTTATATTATAGTTTATTTTTTTATTATTTTAATATACGAGAGCTTTTTATTGTAACCACACAAAATTTTGATATAACCACAAAAAAATTTTGATTATAACGGTTTTTGAACCACCTTCTAATAATTAAACTGCAATACTAATCCGACTACCGTACTGTATTTTTCTATGGATTTCAACTTTGTCGTAACCACCTGCACATTACGAAGGGGCCCCTGATTCAGACCAGACTGCCCCTTTTTTGTTTTTGTTGGAAGGCAGAGTGACCCATTTTGCTTCCTTCATTTTCAAACAAAAATCAACAAGTGAAAATCCAATGCAAAAAAAGGATAAAAAATTGAGTAAAATAGAAAGAAAATCAAGTGAAACATATATAGGCCGTTTGGTATTATTTTTAAAATAGATAAAAAAATTTTTGTTTTAAAAAATATTTTTTTTTAAATTATGTCGTAGTGTTTTTAAAATTTTTAACTTAAAAAATATATAAAAATATTTTAAAAATTTTTAAAAACCAAATCCTACAGTATCATAAACGTACGGATGATAAGCACAGACCCAGCGACTGGTGGGGTCCACCAAGCAGCAAAATCACGTGGGAACACTTTCGTGGGCAATTGCTAGTGTGTTCTTAATTGTCTTTATCCCAGCGGTGATGTAACATGCCATTTTGTTGACATATGAGCCTTTCTTCTCGGTGTGGTTGGTAGAAGTGAATAAGCCAAATTAAAATATTAAATGGGTTACTAATAACTGTTTTTTATTTAATGGTGGGGACAAAAGCATAATTACCCACTTAATGGTGGGGGCAAAAGCTAAGTAAAAGGGAGGGAAAAAACTTGGTGGATTTTGATGTTTGCTATGGAAAACAACAGTTAATTTGGTTTTCAATCTTTTTATAACCATTAAAAGAGCTGTGTTGATTTTCTTGAATAGAAAAGAGTTTGCTTGGGCATTAACAATTGGAAGATAGACAACAATAAAAGTATGCCATGATCATTATGACGGAATTTGAACTTTTTGACTCTTTTTTTTCTCGTGAAATTAAGATGCACAAAGATTATTTGGCTACACATTTAGTTTAATTGTAAATTCGTGTTTGATTCTGCTATAAAATATATAGTTTAAATTCCTATTTTAAAATTCGAGAAAAAATAAAGAAAAAAAGATGACGAAGATTACGAGAAAATTTAATGCAGGGATTTTTTGGATTCGATTTGTTAATTTGATAAATTGCACTAATTTTTTTAGTGTTCTTACGGATTCGATATGTAAATATTCTTTCTTTCTAGTCCTTTTCTTTACTAGTTTTTTTGCATATAAAAATAAATGAATACAAGAATAGAGCAGCAATTCATTTCATCCCCACAAAAAGTGAATCACTAAAATTTCGTCCCTTATTTGGTGATAAATTAGAACATAGATAAAAATACTTTCCTAAGCAGGGCAAAGACTCATTTCATATATATATATATATATGTATGTATGTATGTATGTATGTATATATATTTACTCTAAAAAACTTTCAAATTTTCTGTGGGTAAATTTATTACTTTAATTTTTCAAATTATTGTTCATAATGCCAAAACATCCATTTTGGTTAACAAAAAAGAACTTGGTGTAATTCACTTTAGTAATCAAACTCCAGTCAATCCCTATCAATTTTCTAACTTAAGTAAAAGCTGTTTTCATCAATAAGCCTCAAAATTAGATTAATTAAGCAAAAGCCCAAACAAACGATAAACGTACACAGCGCAATATCACAAAAAGGTGTAGGGTTACGTCAAGATTAGCAAGAGGGTAGGTCTTTGCCTCCTCAAGGCAATAACACCATAATCTGATGATAATGATGATGTAATGGAGTGGGGGTACTTTAAGCACAACAAATCAATCCCAGTGCTTTGTTTCCATTATTAGTAGTTTTAGTGGAAATCCTAGCCAACTTCAAGGAAAAAAAAAAGGGTATAAATTATAAGAAAAGCTTGCAAACGAACCTTTTTCCTTATTCTCTCATGGTTTCTTTTTTGCTTTTCTTTTCTTTTTTTCCCCCTTCTTTTTTTTGGCACACGGTAGTTTAGCTAAACAGCCGCAGATATTGTGCATTGCACATGTATTTTTCTTCCTTGGCATTGGAACCTTGCATTATGGTGTCCCAATTACAATGGATATGCTTTAATAGTGAACTTTTGTGATATAATTTAGGATTTTAATTAAGGTGTGGGATCAATAAGCATTTACAAAATTAGGTAGATCAATAAATTGTCATCTTCGCTTTTCCATGAGATATTTTATTTTATATTTCTTCCCCCAAGTTGCAAAGTGAGATGTTTTATCCCATTCACATCTTTTTTTTATTGGATTATTGGTACATTTTTCTTCCTTTTTTTTTTTTATGGATTACATGGGTATATTTTTCTTTTGTCTTTGCTTGATGTGAAGATTCTAATGCATAAAATTGTGGAATCCATATGCTTATTCTGTCTCTTTTCTTTAATCCCATTTCATATTATGCCTAGAATAAGGAAAGGGAATAATGGAATATAAGGATTTAAGGGAAGTTGGAATACTTGGCCATCAAGTTTGGACTTTTTCCTTGGCTTCTTGTTGAGAACAGAAAATGTACACACATCTTTCGGGTAATTATGTCTGCTTAATAATCTTAATTTTGACTGATTGTGTTCTTGAATTTCCCACATTTATTTTGTTATTAGGGAAATTTTTATAGATGTGATCTTTTAAAACTTAGTTTTTATAAATGCATAACATATAGGGCTGGCAATTCGGGTCCACGGGTCAGGTTCGGATCGAGTTTAACCCTTATTTAAAGAGTCAACACATCAACCCGAACCCGACCCGTGACTTGATAGGTCAAAAAAAGCCCAATCTGGATACGACCTGACATGTTGACGGGTTGACACGACCTGAACCGTGCAACCCATCAATATGCTATTTTGTGCATGTTCGTATTGACACGACATATTGACCCGCTAAACCAGATAGACCTGCAACACGATAGACCCAACAATAAGCCTACAAATAAACAATAACCCAACAAAACAAAACCAACAAAAAAATTGACAAAACTTTGTATAAGTTTAACAAAAACAAATATGCTAGAAATGAGAATCAAGTCAAGTTAGATATATGACAAATGTTAGATTAATTTGAAACCTTAAAATTAATTTCAGGTCATATGGGTTGCATTAAGATCACACAGGTTCAATTCAGGTTACACGAGTTGATTAGCAATTTTTGGGTCAATTTGGGTCAACTTGATTTCGACACGTTTTTTGTGGGTTATTACGGGTTGATTTCGTGTTGATTCGGGTTGACCTCAGTCCAACTTGTTTTTTGTGTGGGTCAAACGGGTTTGACCTAGTTCCAACTCGAGGCCTATTTTTCTAACCCTAACCTACATTTTTTTATGTCGAGTTTGTGTCGTGTCATCGTATCGTGACCCGAATTGCCGGCCCTATTAACATGCAATAAAAAAATTGTAGAAAAATTAGTGTAGAAAATTTTCTAAAAAAGATTTAACAATTGCTTCAATCCATAGCATGCCACACTTCAAGAAAACTTATGCCGTTTCTGGTTTATAAAGAATTTTAAAAAAGCAAAAAAATTCTACATAGTGATGATAGACAACATCTTATTACATACCAAAAAAAACTTAGATACATCATTTTAATTTCTTTTTTTATGAATTTAATTTCTAAGAAACAAAGCTGCAACAAAATTAATTAAATGAAATTTAATTAAACACCATAACCATTCATAATAACAAAAATCTTAAGAACTCTCTGAAATTACAATTCCATGCAAAGAGAGAGAAAATAACCTATATAATTTACATTCATAACAAATTTATGAGTTTGCTTTGATACCAATTGTTGAAAAAATAACATTATTTACACAATAGAATTTTAAAAATTTTTATAAACGCGATACTAACTCACATTGTTATAAACAATAATTCATTACATAATTTAATTTATAATCTTAGAAACAGAAACCAAACATCAAAATAGAAACTTTGTGAATCGCTTCCAATGGATCTTTAATATTATTCTTCTTTAGTGGATCATCATATGTGTAGGCGTAACAAAAACAAATCTTTACCACTAGGTTTCTCTTTTCCAACCACTAAAGTGCTTGGGAGAATTAATTATTAAAGATAAACAATTTATTCCCTCTAAAATTGCACTCAAACAATTTGAGGAAATTACGGAGACCCAAGAACTCTATTTATAGAATGTGGTAGGAGTATTATTATCCAACTAGAAAAGATGAAAAAACTTGTTTCCTAAGTTTCTACTGTCCCCGCCTACCATAGGAAGATTTCCAACGATGCATGCAACTCATAGGAAATCTCCCCGTGGTTGGCACCAATTGGTCCTAATGTTGCGGGCTCATTTCATTTCCCTTTTTAGCATGGGAAATTATTATTTCCACATTACCCATTATATTTTCAATTCAAATAATTCCAATTTAAATTAAAATTATACTATTACATTAACTATCTAATTTAAATAACTATAAACAATGAATTTTCCATAATTTGAGTTCAATCAAGATTTAAATTAATTATTTAAATTCATTGTTCAAATAATTAATCATCTAAAGTCCTAAACACAATTTAAATAACTATGTTCTTAAAATTAATTTCTCAAAATAGCTATATAGCAAGTACCACATGCAGTCTAGTTGGACTATGCCTGGCACCAATAATCTAACTGGATTGCTATAGGGCTCTTTACACATATGCCATAAAAATAAAGGTTAGATTGACTCATGCTACCTAAAAAAATAATTGCAAAGAATGCCACGCCATATTATCACGCTATATCTAAAAATACCTAATATATTCTTAAGGTATCTACCTTGAATACCAGCCGATATTTGGTATTCGTTACAAATATTGGTTGTTATCCAGCACTTGCTATGGATACCAAACTATATTCGTTGAAAATCGCCATTTCTAGTAGCCTTAGATTTGTAAAACTTACTCAAAAAGTTAGAATTATCACCAAAATCTAGAACACTAAAGATCACCAAAATTACAAACAGATCAAGAAAAAAAATCCATCACAAAAAAATCAAAACAAAACATCAAAAGCATAGACAATTTAGTGTTGTGGGATTTTCATCGTGACATCTTGGATCTCATGGGAAAAAACTAGATGGGTGGATGAATTCGCATAGAAAAACCACGACAATCATAGCAAACTCCATTGTCGTGGAATGGGGATGTCTTCGTACTAGCATCGAGATGTGTCAAGGCAATGATGACAGAGCAAAAAAAGTTGCAAATTGGTGATGTTGCGAAGAGAGAAAGAGAGAGATGAAAGCACATTTGTCATCAAAGTATAGAGATCACCCTACTCCCAGAGAAGTTGTAGAATGATGGACGCCTTACGAAACACCTCTTAATCCGCTTGCCGACTTCCATGGATTTGAGTTTCTTTTTCATAGCAAAATTTGTCGCGAGCAACAATGGCTACTGTTTCACCAGGAGTAGCTTTAGCTAGTTGTGGAGAAAGGAAGACATATGAAGGTGAAAGAGGGAGGGTGGTTGAGAGGCAAAGAGAGAGAAGATGAAGGAAATTGAGGAAACATGAAAACCCTATCAAACAAATCCTTAACTTATTTAAGAGTATTTTGGTCTTCTAAATCTAACATTTGTTGTTCCACATAGCAAAAAAGCTAAATATATTTTAAAGAGTGGCATTTACTGATCCACAACTATTATAGGTGGTAGCTGCTGCAAATATCCCACTACTATGCACTCAAGGTTCAAGCCCAATATACCCCAAAAAAAACCTCATGGATTACCTGTAGTATTCAACTTTCACTCAATCCGTAACTAAAGTTAGTGAGCTAGTGTTGGGACTCAATAGATATATATGATCAAGCTCTTACAATTATAAATAAAGTAATCCCATATTTTTTTTCATTGATTATTATCAATTTAGACGTCATTCTATTATAGACCCGAAAGCTGCACTCTTGTTAGTATACCGATTTACATGACTCTAATCAGTCTTATCCATGATCTCGCATATTATTTGTATCCTTATAGTTTACCCATAGTTGGCTTAGATCCATTTTATCTTCTTAAATATTTCATCACAAAGTTCTATTATTTCTCTTATTTGAAAAAAAAACTCCATTTATAGCTGATAGGATCCAAAAGGACCCATCAAAAGATAAAAGCTTACTGGGTTTATAATGAACATTATTGAGTACAATAGTAAGCAAGGGTCATTCTCGTAAAAGATTGAATTTAATTAATTTGTTATTTTTTATATTTTTTTATAATGAAAGGGGGGGTTTGATTTGATTAACTAAATTAACAGAAAATTTAAATTCACAAAACAAAATAAATAAACGAGTATAAAATTTTAAGGATTAAAAACAACAATAATAAAACAGCTTAAAGATTCATTATCCACCGTTCGACAATGTTTATGTAATTGATCTTAGAATTATTCTCAAATTTTTTGTTGACATTAACAACTATAGATAGCAACAAGTTTTGTTATCTTGATCTTTCCTTACTTTATAGTACAGTAAAATAAGCTCTTCACTAACTCTTTTTCTATTAAAAAACCTAAAACAAACTTTCTAAATTTAATCTAACGGAAGTATTATGCCGAGAAAGATAGGTTGATCTATGTAATAAACACACAAGCTCCATTCATTTAACCTAGGTTACATTTCACATGGAATCACATGAAAACTTAACTATAATCAGCGACCACATTATGCTACTTATGGTTAAAAAAATATGACAATTATGGATCAAAGTTTCTAATCTAGCATTGAGCAAATTCAAAGTTTCATTTGGTTGGCTGCCCCAAATAACACAATAAATTAGCTATGAGTAGCACTTTTAGTGAGACATAAATAATTTCAACTAAAAATCTAGAGAGTAATTCATACAATCAATTATGCAAACATGTATAAGGCTTTAAATTTACCTTTAACCATAAAACATTTAGCTAAACATAATTGAAATTTAAAATAAAAACATAAACTTTAGCAATGTTACAACTCAGTTTGATAAACTAGGAGGAGTGTTGATAAAGATCTTTAAAAAAAAATCCAAGCAAAAGACCTCCTGATCTCTGTCCTTTTTTGTCTCTCAATTTTGTGCTAAAACATCTAGGTTTTTGCTCCAAAAATTCATCCCCAAAAGTCCCTCTCTTTGTGTTATAATGATGCTTATATAGTATTAGGGTTAAAGGAATAGTAAAATCAGGTTTTTAGAGCCAAAATGGGCTAAAAATGCAGTTGTATCATTTGTAGACCTCGCGGATTTGTAACCACCACATCGAGGCCACACAAATATCCATTGAGAATCATGACTGTGTGTAGGAAACAACGAGACATCTCGTCCATCATGGCCATCGTGTGAGGAGATCTATGGCTTCCTGAACTTACGTGGGGAGGTCTCTCCTCGCACCAACAAATCTCCACTACAGTGGAGCTCTCCTCCACGGAGGTGGACATTTTTTCCTTTCTTTTCCTTGATTTTTCTTTGGAATATTTTTTCCCTTATATATGTGGTTTGTGATTTTCTGGAAATATTTGAGTAATTTTTTTTGTATTTTTTTAGTATTTTGGTGGTTGTCGCCACCATAAATTAGGGTTTTAACCAGATACTGATCGGTATTCATGACAGAAACTGGATACCAGACAGTATCTTTAGCGGATATCAGATACCGAACAAAAACCAAGGTAGATGTACTAGTACTAGAGGATATAGCTGATATTTTAAATTTGATGTGATGAGGTAGCGTGGTATGGCATTCTTTACAATTATTTTTTTATTGAATAAATCGATATAAAGAAAATTATATAATATGCTATCTTTTAAATCAGTATAAATATTTGTGGCACAAAATATAAAACTTTAAAAATTTATCGCACAAATAAAGTTAATAGAACGGTTATATGATATTATTTGTTTTTTTTCTTTTTTCTCCAACCCCCCACACACACGGTTATATGATATTATTTGTTTTTTTTCTTTTTTCTCCAACCCCCACACACACAACCCCC
>CAMOHE010056316.1:58390-72379 GCA_946598075.1 Artocarpus hirsutus | reverse complement strand
CCCCCCCCCCCCCCCCCCCCCCCCCCCCCCCCCCCCCCCCCCCCCCCCCCCCCCCCCCCCCCCCCCCCCCCCCCCCCCCCCCCCCCCCCCCCCCCCCCCCCCCCCCCCCCCCCCCCCCCCCCCCCCCCCCCCCCCCCCCCCCCCCCCCCCCAACAAACAAACTCTCCCTCTTCTCTCTCCATTTCTTTAAATTTCCCCAACTCTCTCGTTCATATCGTTGATGTCTATGTTCTTGTATTGTTGTCTTTTTATTACTCTGTTATGTATGTTTTTTTTTTTCATTGCTTTTAAGCTGCTTTTTAAAATCGTTGTTTCATCCTTTTTTCTATAATTTAGTTTGTGTTCTTCTCATATTAACATATTGTTGTGCACAAATTGTTAAAGCATCGTTGTTTTCTTTTAGACATGGATTTGGACGACGATATGAATCGTAATGTTGAAGAATTTCTTCATGATGTTAATGTGTTGGAAGCGCAGATTGATTTTTCGACTAAGAATGACATGTCGGTTGAAAATGTGGACATTGAGAATCTTCCATATGGTTTTGACATTAAAGAGAAGCGTATGTTTACTAGCAAGGAGACATTGATGAAGGCAGCCCATTTAGTGGCAATTAACTATAATTTTGAGATCAAAATGAAAAATCTGTCAAATATGCATGCGTTGTTGTTTGTATTGATAATGACTATAAGCGTTTCCTTGGAGCTTCAAAGTGCAAAAAAGGGGGCTTGTGGATTGTTAGGAAGTATGAATCTACACATATATGTTCCCTTGATATTTGCATAATCTGATCATCGTCAAGCTAGTATTCTTTTTCGTTAGCAAATGTTTGGATGGATTGTTTAAAAAAATTGGTATTGACAAGACTCAAACGCGTGACATTGTTGATTACATGTGGTCAGATTTAGGTGTACATGTTAGTTTTCATGCAGCATGGAGGGCTCTTGATTTGGCGATTGAAAAAATCTGAGTCCTAAAGAGTTCTATAGCTTGTTACCTTCTTCTTGAGCTGCACATCTGTTACCAATCCTGGTTTTTTGTTGTTGTTTTTGTTGTTATTTTATCTTTTATTAGTCTTTTTATGTTTTGTTTATAATTATATATTCACGTTGGCATGTTTTTCTAGGTTTTAAAATAATTGATCAAGTCAATATGATATTTACTTTGTCTCTTTTTAAGTTTTTTGTTTACAATTATACATTCACATTGGCATTTTTTTTTTTTTGTGTTTTAAAATTGTTGGCCAAATCAATATGATAATTACTTTGTCATGAGTAAAATAATACCACTATTATTATTTTGATCAGGATCAACTTCGACCATTGAGACTAGGGCAGAGGGAAAACTTAAATATTTTTTTTCTTGCCAATGGCTACTTCCATTTGCGGATGGCGTTATTGTCATACTGTTATATCAGGAGATGGAACATTAGAACAAATACAATAGTATGTTAATGATTGCGAGTACACTTGACGAGAATAATCAAATTTTCCCGCTTGGATTTGCCATTGTTGACTCTGAAAATGATGATTCATGGTATTGATTTTATGGAAAAGTTAAGGGAGACTTTAAATTGTCGTGAAAACTTGGTTATAGTCTCAGATAGGCATGACAGCATAGGCTTTTGAAAGAGCATTTCTGGAGGCGTATCATGGTATTTGTTCATTTCATTTATTGAAAAAACATAAAAACACATTTCAAGGGACCCGAGATTGAAGAAGTTTTTAATCAATGTGCTAGGGCAAATTCAAAGGAAGATTTTCATAGATATACGTGCCGTTTAGATAGCATAAATCTCCATATAGGATCATACCTCATGAAAGCCGGTTATGTTGTGAACGTAGCAGGTACAATATTATGAATACAAACATATCTGAAGTCATGAATTACATTTTCAGATGCTTTGGAAGTGCCTTAATGAACATAGGAATGTATCTGCCGGCAACTTTACAGTCTTTACAAAATGAGGACACCACATAACTTTGTCGCACTTTATATGCAAGTATTATTTTAACTAAAGTTAATGAATTATACATTTTTATATATATTCTCAATGATTTTGTTATCTTTTTTAGACTATTGATGAATTGTTATCTTTGCTTGATTTGTTAGGAACGCCAAATTTATGTGACTTGGAATGCGTAGGTAATTTGGTTCAAAGGACGTGCAGCTGCAAAGCTTGGCAAGTTAATCAGTTTCCATGTGTTTTTCTTATGAGGAGCAATTTGAATTTCTACAACGATGTTGGTGACTTTTACAAGAATTCAAAACTTGCTGAAATAATTCTATAATCAAAAGTTTTACCTCTAGTTTCTAGGCGATCAACAAGCAGGCCGAAAAAGCAAAGTTTTCATGCTTCAGGTGAATTTGAAAAGCATAATCGATGTGGACGTTGTGGTCGTCTAGGGCATAACAAAAAAATAGTTCAAAATAGAAAAAGTTCTTCAGCACAAGTGTTTAGTAATTCATTTATCATAGTTGTTTTCTTGTCATGCCTACGGTGACGTTTGTTTTATAATTCAGTACTTTAATGTTTTGACAATTAGCTATGAATTTGTTAACGTTATTGTTTTGTAATTGTTATTTGTTTAACATTTTTTTTTATTTTTTTCGTGTACAGTTTATTTCTTTTTAACTTTTTTTGGCATTAATTACTACAATAACATATTTTTTTGATTAGCAATGACTTATTAATTCAACATTGTTTTGATAAAACGACAAATATAAATCGAGTGTCAGTGTAATAATTATCTAGTCAAAGTCAATACAATAACATCTTCTCTTTATTGATATGGCTGGTTGTTTATTATTATATTTGTTATTGCTATAGTGTAATACATGTAGTAAATGTTTCGTATGTTTATTTTCAATAATTTGTAGGGTTATACAAGTAAACTTAATAATAGACGACTGTGAAAACAGAGTTCTATACGTCTACCAACATGGCATATATTTGATTAAAAGTCTCTTTGACAAAGTAGTTTTAACCAACTTTTTAATTAAAAACAGTACAAAGCTTTCACATGCTACTTATTTTCTTTAATAAGCTGGCTTATCAGCTTCAGCATATCTTCATTGCTACTTGGCACTAATGTTGGGGGTGGGGGTTCGTTGTTGAACAGCTCATGTGATTCCGCTACTTCTTTCATGACAAATTTTATCATCAGCCTTTATGTATTCAATCACAAAAGGCTCCATAAACAGGCTTCTTGGTTCAGATTCTGCAGGTGTAAACTGTTTAACAATTACCTGCAAAGGAACAAGTTACACACATGAAAAAAAATTATAAGATCAGTATCACTTTTAACACTACAAAATTTACAAGGACGCTTGACAATAATATTGCTCTAGATTTATACCTTAATCTTGGTCTTAAAACACATTTTCGATTAGGTCCATGGAGTCGGTTGTTGTTGTGTTGTCCAATTTATGATCCTTGGTATCTTCATGATGCATGACATGTTTGCAAACCCAATAATGTGAAATGCTGGTATTATCTCATGTGGCCAAGCTATTAAAGCATGAGGAAAGCACCCAATATAGTATGTATTGTTGTTCTTGCTCTGTAGTGCTTTCTCCATGTGGTCAATTGTCATGTTGTATCATAATGTACCCCAAGGATAAGTGTAAAACAATTCTAGTTCTTGCAATAGTTTCCTACTTTCTAAAGGCACTTGCACTGAATTTTGACCGTCAATAAGCAGATTCTCAAATAGAAATAAGGGCCTATTTGGTACAGCTTCTGCTTGTATTTTTAGTCAGTAAAAGAAGAGAAGCAAAAGCTGTAGCTTTTCAGTAAGTATTTGGAACTATATTTTTAAAAGAAATTTAATAGGTCAGAATGGTTTCAATTTTTTCTTTAAGTTACAAAAATGTTATATTTAAGCTTATAATATATTATTAATACTTTGATATAAGTTTCAAAATCTATTTTAGAAGTGTTTTTTTGAGAAGCTATATTTTGTTGCTTTATCAAAAAGCACTTTTAGAGAGTAAAAGCACTTCTGACAGTTCATCCAAACACTTCTAGAAGCAGCTTTTGATCCAAGAAGTCACAAACAGCTTTTAAAAAGCCCTCCCAAACAGGCCCTAAGTTTGCTAGTCTGACCAAGTCTTCGTCTTTGTGTAACGCCCCTAAGTGGGGGTTAACAGTTTTTAATAAATAAAAATAAAGATCAGAAAATATAAATAAAACATCAAAGAAATTTGCCCGAGGCTTAATTGAAAACTCTCAAAACAAAACAAAAATATAAACAACAATTTAAATCACAGTTTAATGTAGCACCATAAATTTAATAATACAAAACTGTCATCATCCTCATTTCAACCCTCAACATATATTGATACAGTCACAGAAAGTAAAAATAGATGCTTACATTATCATGTAGAACATTCTTAATAATTGAAGCAATCCCAACGTAATATAGCTACATAACTTCCTCAACTATTTTCTTCGAAGCCACCTCACACTTGGTGAGTCCTGAAAATATGAAAATATAGGGGAATAAGCGACAACATGCTCAGTGGGGAAAACCATTACTCACCTTAAAGTTTTATCTTTTACCACATTAAACCTGCCTGGTTAGTTTTCATCATTATCTAAATTATGAGATTTATTATTATCATATTTTGTGGATACCGTAGTTAATTATTATCAAGTTTCATACATATACATATATATAATTGTTACAATTCATCATGATTTCTAAGTATCCACATTCAATAGAGTATCACTCAACTCATCGAAACCCAAGTGGGTGCGCCTGACGACCCTCCAAACATTCCAAGGGTGTTCTGGTGAAGGGATATCAAATCCCGGATCCTCATTAAGTCAATTCCTGTACAGTGTGTTCTGAGACTTTCGATCCAAGGGAGCGTCATCACCTTCCCTTATTTTACCTTTTAGGGTATTTGTGCCCAAGGACGAAAACGTCGCCCTCTTCATGTCTCACCATTTCTTTATAATCAACCTTTGTTTATAAAGTTAGTTTTCCTAACCATGCTTTTCAGTTTACAACATGTGTCAAATCATTATGTTCCTCGCTGTACAATACAGGACGAGTTCCATATCATCAGGTTATAGTTATAACCATATATATTCAACAATATCATATACATATCTTGCAACATAAAACAACCAAATTTTAATTTACCAAAACCCCATAAAAGATGAGTAATAGAATCCCTACCTCTTAGTGAATACCATGCTAATAACTTCCAGCTCACGATATCAAACTCACCACGTAAGCTCCAAGTACTTCGTTATCCTACGACGCATAAAATTACCATACTTTAACTCAATTCCTAATCCATAGTTACACCGATTACCATCTATTCTACTATTCTTATTAGTATGCCATAATCATTTATATGAAATCTTGGAAACATTTTGTAACACAAAATGGTGAAAAGCATATGAATTTGGATTATCCGATCAGCCTGCCGATTAAGCTTGGCCTGCCGATTGGCAGAGTCCAACCTGCTAATTGATGCAAAATCTAGAAACTCCAGTTTTCTGTTTTTAAAGATTTTAAGTTTCAAAGCTCAATCCGACTTGTTTTAACAAATCCTAGAACATGAAAAATATAAAGAAACCATAGATTATCATACCAATAAAACATATAAATCTCTTTCCCCAAACTTTTATGCATAAAACATGTTTAAAATTCTTAAACATTGATTTTTATGGCACTTTACAAAAACGTGATCTAAATAGGAAATTGTTCAAACTCAAAACAAACACAATTTAATTTGCATACACACAAAAGCACAAGCTTAGATCACGAAATGAAGAATAATTATATAATCTAAACATAGTAATTTAGAATAAATGAAAGGTAGAGAAGAATTTAGGTTTTTGGTTAGAAACTCTACCTTGTTTCCTTGAGAAACTGTTATTAGGCTTGACTTATTGCGTGAAGAAAGAGATCTTGAGTTAAGATGGAACTTTTTAATCAGATTGAGAAAGTGAAGGAAACAAATGAAATAGAAAAGGGGAGAGAAAGGGTAAGTGGTGTGAAATGTGAAGAAAAATAAGTTGTCTGATATGTTTTAGGAATCGGTGGCTTTGGACATGTGAGTGAATAGTCTTATTGAGAGACTCAGAAAGAAAAGAAAAGGAATAAGGCCTTTGTGGGGAACCAAGGCATGTGACTTGTTTGATAAGTCTTATCTTTTATTTATTTGTTTATTTTTTTTTAACCGTTACACATGAAGGACAATAAAAGATAGTCTATCATGACGTTTTGGTAAATATACTAAATAAGTATAGAAAATTTTCAAAAATTCTAAAAATAAGTAGAAATAAATATTGTGAAATAGCTTTTAAATGAAACAAATTTTTGATTAACACACCAAAAATTAATGTAATTACCTTAATACCCGTTAGGAAAAAAACAGCTGTCACACTTTGCCTATTGATTTAGACTTGAATGCTGTGTTTAAATCTAGCCTCATGAGTACTTCATGCTTGGGGAAGCATTTGTTCCTTACTTGTGTCTTTGGAAGAATGTTAGAGTTTATTGTTGGAATGGGGGAACACCTTATGTAACGTCCCTAAATTTTAAAGTAAAGTTAGTTATGTTAGGTTCAATTATTAAGTTTGCCAGTGTAAATTTTGTCGTTAATTTTAGTCATTTGATAATTTCATTGCAGTTATTAAATTTAAAATTTTGATTTTTAGTTTTAAAATACTTAATGGTATTTTTATCCCACATTTTCTCATATTTACGAAAATGCTCTTGGGGCTTTTCTTTTTCTTTTTCCTTTCCTTTTTCTTTTCATATTTCACGCTCTCTCTTTCTCTTTCTTCCTCTCGCGCGTAGCTCTCTCTCTCTCTCTCTCTCTCTCTTTCTTTCTCTTAAAAATTTTGATTTCAAGCTTCATTCTTACAGATTTGAGCAAGGATTGAAGTCCAAATTATCAAGTTTTTCACCCAAAAACATCATTAAAGTTAGTTTTCTCTTGTTCTTAAATTTCAAACTTTTGTTTTCAATTTTTCAAATTTTTTTTGATTGTTGAATCCGAACTTCATTGAGCTTAGATAATGTTTAATCTAAGCTTATAAGACTTGTTTTACTATGAATCTAAGCTTTATTTGAACAAAAATTGGTTTAATCAAGTTTTTACATTTTTCCTAGATTTTCAAATATAGTGTGAAATTGAGTTTAAATTTGGGTAAAATGATTTAAATTTGTTCTATTATGATTTTCTATGCTTTCTATATGATTTTCATGCCTTGGGATTGAGAAAACAAGTTTTAATTTGGATTTTTGAGCTTAGGAAGGTCGAGACTCGAAGTCTCGGGTCTCCAGATTTTGTCAGTTCGATAGGCAGAACTTGATCTTCGGCATGCCAGATTCAAGAAATTCAGCAGGCCGGATTCATATCTTCGACAGGTCAAACTGTAGTAGTTCAACAGGCCAGTTCGGATGTTTAGAAGTCCAAACTGTGCAGATTCGATAGGCCAGTTTAGGGTGTTCGGTAGGCCGACTGGGCAATATGAAATTGTATTTTAACCCCAGTTTTCAATGTTTAATGATTCTGAAATGTTTCAAAAAGGATCATAATTTTGGGTTATGATTATTTTGAATCAAAAGGCACACTGATAATTAAACTGATATAATGATATTTGTTGAAAGTAATTTCTGATTTTAAATTCAGTTTTTAAGGTTTTGAACGTATATAGAGCATACATTATTGGAATTTCAAATTAAGGTAGGAAATTTCTATCCCTTTCCTTGGTACCCTTTTTAAACTGTTTTGGCCAAATATTTGACCTTTTGAATGATTGATGAAAATAATTTCTGTCTTTAATTTTGAAGAATTCTATTTTCATATTATTTTTGATTTTCAAAACCGTACGGTGATATTTTATCAAATTTCATTCAAGTAAGTATTTATTGATTTTTGTTAAGATCTTGAGATTAGTTTACAAATGATATTTTTCTCTATAACTGTTATTTCTAAAATAATTGTTTTTAACTAATTATCTTACTGAGCCTTCCGTTCACATTTTTCTATTTTTTTTTTTTAAAAATCCCCCTTCCAGCTTTAAAGAGGAATGATGGTCCCAAGATTAAAACCTGGCTCTTGGGATTGAAATGGTATTTTCTCAAAACTATGGTATGACACGTGCACTGTACGACTTGTCCCGATATCGCTGTTGATGTCACTTTTGTCTTTGTGAGTCCCACCCCGTCATTTATTTCAACGACGATGATTTTTAGTATTTTTGTATTATTATTATTATTATTATTGATGTTATTTGTATTTTATTTACTCACCCACCTTCGTAGTAAACATCCACGTGATGGTGAATGAGGATAAGATCTCGGCTCCACCTTCATGGCATTCACGTGACGGTGATCGCCAATGATATTATTTATTTTCGATGATATTTATTTCAAATGAGAAATCTACTTTATTTATTTACTTTTTTCTTTATTTACATTGTTTATTTCTTCTATTTCACTTTAATTTTTATCCTTTTTACCTAAAACTACGGACCTCCTCCCTGAAGCGTCACAGAATGGTATCAGAGGGTAGACTTCAGATGTTTCGGGAAGTGAACCTATGAGATTTTCACTGTTTTGTTTTGATTTTTTAAGTTTTATATTGAGATAGTTGTTGTTACAGTTACGTTTGAGTACACAGTATTATTTTTGATTTTAAACTTCATGTATTTAAAAATTTCAAGGATGAAATTTAATTTAAAGAGGGTGAATTGTAACACCCCTAAATTTTAAAGTAAGGTTTATTATGTGCTAGTGTAAATTTTGTTGTTAATTTTAGTCATTTGAGGATTTCATTGCAATTGTTAAATTTAAAAATTTGATTTTTAGTTTTAAAATACTAAAGATATTTTTATCCCACATTTTCCATATTTACGAAAATGCCATTGTTTTAAATTTTTATTTTTAAAATACTAAAGATATTTTTATCCCACATTTTTTCATATTTATGAAAATATATCCTTGGGGCTTTTCTTTTTCTTTTTCCTTTCCTTTTCTTTTTCTTTTCATATTTCACACACTCTCTCTCACTTTCTTCCTCTCGCGTGTGGCTCTCTCTCTCTCTTTCTTTCTCTCAAAAATTTTGATTTCAAGCTTCATTCTTACGGATTTGAGCAAGGATTGAAGTTCAAATTATTACGTTTTTCAACCAAAAATGCCATTAAAGGTTAGTTTTCTCTTTTTCTTAAAATTTTAAAGTTTTATTTTCAATTTTTCAAATTTTCTTTGATTGTTGAATCCGAATTTCTTTGAGCTTAGATAATATTTAGTCTAAGCTTATAGGACTTGTTTTACTATGAATCTAAGCTTTATTTGAACAAAAATTGGTTTATTCAAGTTTTTATATTTTTCTTAGATTTTCAAATACATTGTAAAATTGAGTTTAAATTTGGAGAAAATAATTTAAATTTATTCTATTATGATTTTCTATGCTTTTTATATGTTTTTTATGCATTGAGATAAAGAAAACAGGTTTAATCTGGATTTTTGAGCTTGGAAAGGTCGAGACTCGAAGTCTCGGGTCCTCAGATTTTGCTTGTTCGATAGGCCGAACTTGATCTTCGGCATGCCAGATTCAAGAAATTTGACAGGTCGAATTCATATCTTCTGCAGGCTAAACTGTAGCAGTTCAGTAGGCTGGTTTGGATGTTCGAAAGGCCAAACTGTGTAGGTTCGGCAGGCTAGTTCAGGGTGTTTGGTAGGCTGACCGGGCAATATGAAATTGTATTTTAATCCTAGTTTTTAATGTTTAATGATTCCAAAATGTTTCAAAAAGGATTATGATTTTAGGTTATGATTATTTTGAGTCAAAAAGCACATTGATAATTAAACTAACATAATGATATTTGTTAAAAATAATTTTTGATTTTAACTGTAGTTTTCAAGGTTTTAAACGTATATGGAGCATACATTGTGTAACGCCCCCTTTTTCGAACATCACAGATGTCGTTACATTCATTTTTTAAAACATTAATTGGAGCAAACTATTGTAATTAATAACATGCATTCGAAATCATAGTTTGGAAAAGCATTCCCAGGATCTTTACATATTTTTTTTTTTTTACAAAAATACAATTCACAAAAAATTATAATTAGTTAATTATAACAATTCGCTTTTCCATAAACATTCTGTAAATAGTTTGCTAATATCATTTATAAAATTAAATGACCTTTGAAAACAAAAGATAAAATTGTTTGAACATATCTCGGCCGGTAGGCCGAACTTTTAATTTCGACAGGCCGAACTCAACCGGCAGGCCGAAGGTCACCCATCGGCAGGCCGTCCGAGGCCTTGCAAAATGGGGTTTTAAAATCAACAAGATCGGCAGGCCGATACATGGCAACCGACAGGCCGATCAAAATTATTCGGTAGTCCGACCAGTATGGTCGGCAGGCCGAACAAAAGAAAATTTTGATTTAAAAATAAATTTTAAAACTTCAAATGCGGAAGAAACTTTATAAAATAATAAAAGTCTATTAAATAAATATTCTCAAAAATTATAAAACGTATCCTTAAAATTCAAAAATGTTATAAACATACTCAAAATCGAAAATCATAGATTATTCCATTAAAATCTCTTTCCTTGGCGTTCTTCCATTTGCAAACCATTTTCCTGAGCTCACACGCCTGTCGGTACCCTCCACCTACTCTAAAACTTTCTTACCCTTATCTGCAACATGATGAAAAACTTGAATAAGCTAATGCTTAGTAAGTACATTGTAATTCTCACAACTTAAAAACATTTCATGAACATCATCATCATCATCATCATCATAATAGTGCACTAGGCACATTTTCATAAGAACATATCTTTCATTACATCAACCATATTAAAACTTATCCATTTTATCTTAAGGGGCCCAAGTGTTGCACCATAACATCATTATCATAGGCGCGCCGTCATGAAAGAAGAGGGGTAGCTAATCCCAAACCAAACATGACATGTCCAACCTTCGGGACATCATAAACATAAACATAAACATAAACAGAGAGTATGCAACACTTATTTAGGTGATACATATATACATACTTATACTTTCATACTTTGAAAAACATTATCATGAAAACATGCATAAACTTTCATGCCTTAAACTTCATGAAAAATCATGATGAGAAATCATCATAAAACCATCATGAACACATATTTCAAACCTTTCATAAACTCATACTTTTCATAAACTCATACTTTTCTTAAACACATACTTTTTATAAACACATCATGTTGCAGGTGAGAATGTACTTACCTCAAATGAGCTTACTTAACCTTACTTTTGTAGGTGACAACGCCGCGGTCTTGATGTGCTAACTTCTCAATGTGTTCATGTCATACATTCATAAAATGGTAATTAACATTTATTTTAATGAATTAATTACCATAACATAACATCCATTTATTTCATATAACATCATATTTACATTCATTTCTTAAAAACATAATCATATAACATATTTCATAAAAACATCATACATGCATACATTTTTCATTCACCATAAAACATTGAAACAACATTTTCAATACATTTATATTTCTGACCTCCATGACATTAAAAATTAATAACTTAACATACACACATAATTTGAGAACCAAAATTGGCAGGAATATAGATAACATATATACTTGAAACCTCATTTAGTAATCTAAATAAATCACATAACATTCAACATGAAATCTGCCAGCATTAAATAGGCAGAGAACCCATTTTTAATTCTGGTCCATAAATCACATTTTCATAGAATAGAAAAATTCACAAAAATTACCACATATTATATACACACAGAACTATAGCATATCCAAAAATCACCCATAAATAAATTCTTAACACTTCAAACCATGCATTGGAAGGCAGAGACCAAACATAACCATAAACAATTTTGGACAGTGAATTACATGCAATAATAGTTCCCAAACAATTAAATTAAATTTATTTGGACCTCAAAATTCATTATGATATCATATTCACATATAATACAGTGCCTCCACAATTTCTCATCACCATATAAAATCATATAATCATACAAAAAAATATTATACAAAAAAGTTCAACAAATTTACTGTAATAACAAATTAAATACCTAGCAATCATAAAGTCTCTATAACTCTTAATATATTAATCAAATCATCACCATATTTTACAGTCCTTTACTTAACATATATATAAACATGTCCACCAAATTTCGTGCAAAACAACATTCATTTGCAACAAAACAACACCCATACTTTTGTGCAACATAAACAGTCAGCAACAATTTACTATGAGTGGTGGAGAGAAGAAAATTTATAACTTTTTATAGAAAACTCGAATTGACTTGAAATTTGGAGGAGAATCACAAAACATATGCATAATTAACATACTAAAAATTCAGAGCAAAACAAAGTTCCTAGATGAAGATATGGCAGTCGGTTTGAAGAGAAGAAAATTTCAGAAATGCTAAAAAATAAACTCATACCTTAGAACAAATTCTTCTTCAAGCTCCTTGAATTATCTCCAAAGAAATTTTTTATATTTTAACAAAGGATTGTAGGGAAGTTTGAGAGGAAGAAGAAGAAAAGAAATGTGATAATAAGAGAGAGAGAGAGAGAGAAATCGAGAGAGAGAGAAAGAATTTTTGTTATGGTAAAAAAAATAAATTTCAAAAATAAGGAAAAACTCATCCTCTTAATACAATTCAGAAGTTTTCTGGTTAAATGCCAGGCAAAATTCGGGTAAATGGATAGAATTGAGAGAGAAAAGTCAAAACTTCCAAGAACGATTCGAGTTGCCATATATCGCCTTTGTAAAACGGGAAAATTTTATCCATTAATTCAAATAATTCAAAAGTCAAATGTTTCTTTACCAAAATTAAACAAATCATTCCATAATTATGTTAATTATCCAGAATAAATTGTCCTTAACACAATTCAACCTTATCATAAATTTTGTGAAATTTCTACTGACTACTTGTCAGCTGTCATCGGCCTGCCGATCTCTATCTTCGGCCTACCGATCACTGAAGTTCGGCCTACCGATGATATACTATCGGCTTGCCATTCTAAAGAAAACATTTCGGCCTGCCGAACTAAATGGTCCGGCCTGCCGATCTGTCCTTAAATACAAAAATCATTCATAACATTTAATTATCAATAAAAATATAATTAGACATATAGCATTAATGACATGAACATTTGAGCACATCAATTCCACGCGAGCGTCACCTGTCATAAAACTTAAAATAAAATGGTTAGCACCATCACATTATATATCATAACACTTATCATAATATAATATTAAACGTCATTATTTATCATAACATAATCCGTTACATAAATTTAGGCGGGTGTTACAGCTTTTACAATAATTGGTGACTTATGTCAATTTATTAGATTGGTTGAAAATTTGGAAGAATCAAATAATTCATGTCTGTTTGTTGGTTGAATTAATTTTGTGAACAAAATTAATTCAAGATAAACTTGTTGAATTATTGGGGTCAGATAATTCTTGTCTGTTTATCAGTTAATTTAATTTTGGATAAATTGAATCAAGATAAACTTGTAGAATTATTAGCAATCTATTTATTTTCTTAGAGATTATCTAGATAAAGTTGTTTTAATTAGATAACTTTTCTATTGGGTTATTTGAATTAAAACTGAGGCTTTATCCTATAGAATCTCGGGTGAAAAATAAAAGATTCGTGTGATTTTTATTTCGACAGTTCGGCATGCCGAACTTAAAGTTCGGCCTGCCTATGGAAAAGTTTAGCATGCCTATGCGCGAATTAAAAATCGTGTGTTTTCACGTGTTTTTATGCGTATCTTATCCGATATAGACTCGAATTTGGTTTTCTTTCAAATTTTTGAGACCTTATCTGATAAGGAATGACCCTAGACCCAACCTCTATAAATAGGGAGTGAGTCTCATGAGTTATTTAGATCAATTGAGAGATTAAGAGTGATACTCTACTGGTAAGAATCTGAAACTCCCTAAGAGCTCTTGTTCA
>CAMOHE010056316.1:0-58370 GCA_946598075.1 Artocarpus hirsutus | reverse complement strand
ATTGTCTTTGGATGGTAAGTTTTCCAATGGTGAGATAATGGAACGTAAGATAAAAATAATCAGGAAGGTAAGATAGAACTTGTCCTTAAGCCGATTATGGATAATCCTATAGGGATACGATACACTATGATATGTCATAGAGACTTAGCTATACGGGCTTCGTAATTCTATAGAGTTCGAGAGTGCAGCTCCAAGCTTTTAGTGGAGTAGCGTTGGAGTTGATAATTATGAAATGTATATCTGGGATATTGGGTTTCATAATTATCGGGAGCTTGAACTATATAGGTCCATTTGGTCCCCTTTGCTAGCTCACAAAATCCTGTAACGATACGACGTACTTTTACAATAATTGGTGACTTATGTCGATTTATTAGATTGGTTGAAAATTTGGAAGAATCAAATAATTCATGTCTATTTGTCGGTTGAATTAATTTTGTAAACAAAATTAATTCAAGATAAACTTTTGAATTATTAGGGTCAGATAATTCTTGTCTGTTTATCAATTGATTTAATTTTGGATAAATTAAATCAAGATAAACTTGTAGAATTATTAAGAA
This sequence comes from Artocarpus hirsutus, assembly GCA_946598075.1. Classification (NCBI taxonomy): domain Eukaryota; kingdom Viridiplantae; phylum Streptophyta; class Magnoliopsida; order Rosales; family Moraceae; genus Artocarpus; species Artocarpus hirsutus. Next base: position 57,813 of record CAMOHE010056316.1, on the reverse strand, counting down.
TCTATTTATTTTCTTAGAGATTATCTAGATAAAGTTGTTTTAATTAGATAACTTCTCTATTGGGTTATTTGAATTAAAATTGAGGCTTTATCCTATAGAATCTCGGGTGGAAAATAAAAGATTCGCGTGATTTTTATTTCGGCAGTTTGGCCTACCGATCAGGCAAGTCCGGCCTGCCTATGAAAAAGTTTGGCCTGCCTATGCGCGAATTAAAACTCGTGTGTTTTCACACATTTTTACGCGTATCTTATCCGATATTGACCCGAATTTGATTCTCTTTCAAATTTTTGAGACCTTATTTGATAAGGAATGACCCTAGACTCAACCTCTATAAATAGGGAGTGAGTCTAATGAGTTATTTAGATCAATAGAGAGATTAAGAGTGATACTCTACTGGTGAGAATCTGAAACTCCCTGAGAGCTCTTGTTCACAAATCACGAACACTAGCTTTGGGTTCTCTCAATTGGTTGGAAGGAGAGTCACATTGAGGAAGAGCTATACGTGTGAGCCCACACTCACTTCGATCGTGGATAGAGAATAGCAAAGAAGACCAGTTGGTTGAGGCTCTTTTGGAACGTTACTTCTCTACATAGATTTCGGGAGCTTTTCGACAAATACAAGGTCAGTAAGATTAGGTTAATTTATACATATAGCATGTCAAACTTGTGTTTTAGAAAATACTCTGATTTAAAATTTTTAAAATTTCGTTGCGTATTATTTTTCCAATAGTGGTAATCTTGGCAACTCGTCGGGGAAAACATCTTTAAACTCATCAACTGCTAGAATTGTTGCACTTCTTCTCGATGCACTAGGCTCTCCTTCTAGGTTCATGAGGAAGGTGTAGCAGGCTAGATTCTTCCGCCCTCTAAGACATGTCTTCATGAGACACTCACTCATTATTCGGTCATTACCACCTTGGCAAGTGATCGTCGTCCCCCTATCGAACACTAGGGTCACTCTCCTAAGTTGGCAGTCTACAACTGCATTATATCTAGACAACCAATCCATCCCTAGGATTACATCACATGAACTCATGGGGATTACAATCAAATCACTTTTTAGGATCTCATCCCTAATCCTTATTTTACATGATTTACATACATAGTTTACACACATCCGCCCTAAGGGTGAGGCTATAACTAAAGGTTCATCAAACTCTTCTACCTCTAATCCTATGGCATGTACAAAAGAGCTTGAAATAAGAGAATGAGTGGCACCAGTATCAAATAATACATGTGCTAAGGACTAAGAAACTAGGATCATACCATCGATGGTCTGGGCATCCAAACTCCTTGATGTCATGGTGTGAACTTGAATTGGAGCTTTTTTTTTTCCTCTGCCAACACTGCTAGGTCCTGGGTTAGTCAGCCGATATTGCTACGATGAAGGTGACTACACGCTAGCTGTACTCGACGCTCAATATTGAGGGGCATTACTTTGAAAGTTCTACAGCTGGTGTCCTTGTGCTGTGTATGACAATTGTTGGGGAGAGAACTAATGGAACTAGAGCTGAGGGAATTGTTGAGGCTGAGGTAGAGTCTGAGGCTGACAACTAGCTCCTTCTCTGGCCTGAAGTCCTAGGTGAGCACTCTAGATTGGGCAGTTCCTCTTAATGTGTCCCAGCTATTAGCAATAGTGACAATGGAAGCTGTAGGGATTGCTACGCCTGCTACCGGATGAACTGTTGCTTTTACTATTCATGTTACCCTGTTGGCTCTTCCCTTGAGTTGGAAGACTGCTAGTGCTCCTCCTACCGCTCCTTTGTGGTCCTCTTGACATCCTTGCTCGATCCTCACAGTATTGCAAATAGTCGTTTCCACAGATATAGCTGTTGACACAAGCTCTTTGAAATTCTTGAGTCGTAGGGCAACTACTTGTCGTATAATAAAAGCCTTAAGTCTGTCTTGGAATTTGATACATTGCTCACATTTCGATGCCACTGCAAATGGAGCGAACCTGGCCAACTCATTGAACTTTTCCTCATACTCCTGAACTGACATATCGCCCTGCTGCAATTTGTAAAACTCAGCCGCCTTCTGGTCTCTATATCCTTGGGGAGAGTAGCAATCATAGAATAGCTCCTTGAACCTATCCCAATTGATGTTCCCATTGTTCTTCAAGCGTTTAGCTTGCTTCCACCAAGAGTTAGCACCACTTTCAAATTTATAAGCTACAAACTCCACACGATACTCTACTGGCATGCCAAGGGTATTTAGATGTTTCACGATTGAATGTAGCTAATATTTAGTCACTTGTGGGTCCCCACTTCTATCGAAGGTCGAAACAGATGCACGCCGAAATTCCATAAAGTACATATGCTAATGACTAGCATCGAAATCCTCTAGTCTTACCCTTGCTGCCATCTACCGAAATGCAGCAAACATGGCCCTCATCATGTCCTCATCATTTCCAAGATCAGCGTCAGCTGTCGAACAACGTCTAGGTGCCATTCTCTCACTTCTGAAAACAAAATTTGGACTGTCAGTGGTATTTCTTTATCGTACCTATGTGTGCATAATTCTTAAGGTTCATAACCTTGAGCTCTGATACCATTTTGTCATGTCCTAGAAAACAGGAGGCGACATGGCAGGTTAATTAAGTTAATTAAGAAGAAATTTTAATTAAAACACAAGTTTAAGAATTTGATTAATTATAGAAGATGTGATAATTTAAAATCCTTTTAAGCATATATAATAATTAAAGAAATAAGATAAAATAATAAAGAAAAGGAAAATGTAGGTGTTGGGTCCCACTGACTCATAACTTGTGCACACGTAAACTACCGACAATATTTAATTCACAACCATAGTTTAAAATAAAAAGAGAGATTAAAATAATACATGCCTTGTTTTTATAGTTCAAATAACCTACACTGGTTCCTCTACTGCTCATGAGTCCGGTCGATGGACTATTCGTCGATCCTAAGCCGTACTCGTCCTAGGGGAAAGATTTTGAAAATAGATACAATGTGAGCGAAAGGCTCAGGAGGACTATGTTTTTAAAACAGATAAATAATTTAAATACAAATTTACCTTTCAAAGAAATAATTCAAAAACAAAGTTAAATGAATAAATTCATTTAAATAAATCTTATTGAAAACAGTTCGTCCAGAAAGTACCTTTAATTTTTCTTGGGCAAACCATATATATGACACCACCATAGTGGCCCAACTGGGTTTCGAGACCTACCCCCAAAGTCGCACGCTACACGACCCAATCTTTGATATGGCATCATGCCCTTCTATATATTTCTATTAGTTATCAAAATCTCTTTTTACCCAATATTCTTATTTACATTCATTATGAGGTTTGTTATGAAAATCACCTCAATCTACCGTTTATGAAAACAATCAATAGAAATCATTTTTCAATCAATCATTGAAAACATTTTGATAAAAATCCTTTTTGAGGCCAAAATCTTTTAAAAACTAGGTTACCAAGGAAGAGGGGCAGAAGTCCTACCTCAATACTTGTGCCGGTGTCCCACCCCATAGTCCCGTCTGCTATACGTTAGCTCCGCAGAATCACGAACAACCTTAAATATGTAAACCGAGTCTATCAATACCTAGCTTAAGATATCCTATGTTATTAAATTATCTCACGGTGTCCTAGTGTGCCATTTAAGTCTATAAAATCATATTGTAACATTAAAATCTCAATAAGGGTTCAAAATCGTGAAAACTGGTGAAAAACAACAAATTTCCACTATGCTTGGTTGGCTTGCCAGTCCTTCTGGTTCGGCCTACCAAACTATATAGTTTGGCCTGTCAAAAAATTAGGTCCGATCGGCCGAACTTTTTCAGGTTTGGCCTGCTAGTTGTATGAATCCAGCCTGCCGAACTGAAAAATTCTAGAATTTTTCAAGCATGGGTTTCAGCCTCCTCGAGCCCAAATCCTCATTTCAACCTGTTTTTCACAGTTCTTAGGCATAGAAAACATCTATAGATGATAGAAAAACATTATAAAACACTTTTGGACTAATTTAAACAAGATTTGCACAAAATTTTTGAATAAATCCAAAAATAGAGAAAAATAAAAAATCATAATTTAAATACGTTTTTCTTCAAACTAAGCTTAGATTCTAGTTATTTTAAGTTCCTCTAACTTAGATTAAAGGTTTTCTATGCTTAAATGAACTTAGATTTTAAAATACAAAGAAAATTGAAAAATTTAGAAAGTCTTAAAATTTTTGAAAACTAACCTTGAATTGAAACTTAAATCGTGTTTTTAATCTGCCAAACGCGTTCCCGAGCTTCCAATCCACTGAAAACTGAAGCTTGGGTTTGATTTTTTTGAATAAAAATTGAGAGAAAGAGGAAGAAAGAGAGAGAGACAGTGAGAGAGTGAGAGACAAGAGAGAGCTGAGTGAAAGAGAGAGAGAGAAGAAGGATTAAATAAAGAGGAGGAAGGTGGTTGCTGCAAGAAACCATGTGCAGCACACAGATTTCAAATGGGACATGTTCGGCATTTGATAAATTATTTTGTTTTAACATTCAAAATAACAAATAAAAATTATTAAGAGTAATTAAAAATCATTAAAATAATAAAAAATAACATTAATTTAGTAATTTCACAAAATAACCAAATTAAGCTTAAAGCATTTATTAGGGCACACTAATTTACCATTTTACATACTAATAACATTTAATTAATTTCGGGGCGTTAGAAGCACGCTCTTATATTTTCAGTCCAAACATTCACAATAGGCTTTTCTTGATTCATCATTTTTGCAGACACAATTTTGACAACACGAAGGCCGTGGACGCTCCTTTTGTTTCTCCGCTAATCAAAAATATAATCATATGATTAATATATTTACCTTGTCACTGAATAGCAATTATTACTGAGAAACTTAGTAAAAATTATAAATACCTACATAAGCAACTAATATGTACATAATGTTATTGAGAAAGAGAAGCTACCTACTGGTGGGATATATGTCTTGGTTTTGGTGTTTCAAAGCACTAGAAAATCCAATTTTCGACCATCTGCCATTGCAATAAGAGCCAGCACCAATAAAAAATTCCACTCTCAGGACCATAACCTTCTTCAAGGGCGCCATGTATACCTAGCTTTCAATCAAGTTCTTTTACCTTATATAGATGAAAATGTAAATTTCCCTATGCGCCTCCTAAATATATATATATATATATACAGCAGTGGCTTAGGTGTCTTATGTTGGTAGTTCGTATAGACAATATGGGTATAATTGTAATTATAATTGTTTTACAACACGTTTATGGTATTATTGTAGGCGTGCACCTTACGTGAAGAACATTGTCCTTGTGATGGTATTATTATGTAGACGCATTAAGAGACGTGTTCAACTCCAGATGAAGCAATAAAATCTACTAGACTACCACCTTAATCGTACCGCATGGCAACTAAGGGGCAAAAAAAAAAAAAAAGACACTTCTACAGCATTTTGAATGGTCATGTTAGTGAAGAGATAATTGCAATTATGACAATGTAATATGAAGGATAAATTCTTCTTCTCAACTATACTATTTTGGCCATCAATATATGTCCTGAACTTTAAAAGTACATGCTACACCCCATCTTTATAAAATTTCTCAAGATTTGGCCCTAAACTTCAAAACATGATATTTTTGTCGATGGGATCGTCTAATTGACGCATGGCTTAGTTTTAGAGAACAATATTAGTTAATAAATGGGCTTCGGTAGCTCTAAATAAATAAGGTAGAAAGCATATATTTTCTCCCTGTAGTTGTTTCTCACAAGCAAGAAAATAACGGAAAAAAGTGGAGATTGCATTTGAAATTATTGAAGTTAGTTAAAAGGTTTTAAGTGCTTGATGAATTCTTCTTCTTCTTCTTCTTCATGTTTTGTATGTGCTACTCACTGGGATTAGTCATTGGTTTAAAAAACTATATTGCCTAGCGTAATCAGCCATACACGGTGGCTCATCAGAGCCCCGCCGCCATCCACAACACCAGCCGTTGTTCTCGGTAGTGGTGGTTGACACCACGTGTCCAATTCGGATCACTCCATCCTTGCTAGTTTTCTTCCTCGTTTGGTGAGGTAATCAGAGAATAATAAAGGCACAACCGCCTTTGTTGAGGAGAGACCTTATTAGTGCTACATATTTGAAACAGAATCAATCCCAAGATCCAGGGGAGAGAAAATTGAGGAAAAGAAAGTGAAACAAAAAAAAGGAATAATTTTCTAGTTTAAGTGTTAGGATTTAGAGTTTTGTTTCTACAAAACTTTAAGTGAGAGGGCATTTTTGTGGCCTCAAATAGGAAGCTGGAAGAGGACTTTTTTTTTTTGGAGCTTGTAACAATGTCAATAAGTTTTCTCTGTTTTTGGAAAATATTTGAGCTTGGGTTTTGTAAGTTTTAGTTTCATTTATAAGTTAGTTTTGTGTTCTAGGGATTATAATATAGCTTAATTATGTTGCTTTGATTTGTCATTTATTCTTATTAACCGTGTTTGTCTAAATTTAGTTGAATAATTATTCTTTGTGTTTTTAATGCTTCTAATTGATTGATTGTCAAGTCACTTAGGAAGCCATAAAATACTATCAGGAAGGGGTTTTACACATTAAGCCAATCATAAAATAACGTAATTTTTTGCAGGATAGGAAAATACCCCTAGGATTATTTAGCAATCAATGAAATCCTACATCCGAACGGATTCTAATTAATTAGTAGACATATGAATGTAGTTTATTAATTAATTTAGGATATTTTCATTTGACTCCAAGGAGGGGCTTGTGGATAATTTGAGAGATTTCAACTATTACTTAATTAGACAATGCAATCAAGTCTATTATTGAATGCTTAGTGGCATAATTAGGTGAAATTGGATACCTATAGCAATTTAGACTATCTTATTTCACTTCATTATTTTAATTTACTTGTTTATTTAGCTTAGTTCAGTCTACTTAAGATCGAGAAATAATATAATTGAATAGTATAAGGATGACATAAACCATGCCTTATGTTCAATTAAGGTATCTAGTGACAAAAGGACTTTAATACTTATTGTGGACTAGGTTATGTCGGATTATTGACATTCGCATAACTTGGGTAATCATAATGTCTTGCTAGAGGTCGCTTATGATTTGTGGGCCAGAAACAGAATTTCAAGCCCACTACCAACATTAAGTGAACCTATAGGGTCACACACTTAGAACAGACCACAAACGAATTTTGGGTTTACTGTGTCTAGGTTCAATGGACCTAATAATGTCCAGATTCGATGTACTAGATATGTCTAGGTTCATTGAATCTGACATTATCCAGATCCTCTAAATCATATTCGAATTACAGACATTATCTAGATTCTTTGAATCATATTCGAATTACAGTTTGCCCTAGTTTAAATCTGACTCTATCTCAAAGTCAATATATATATATATCAGGTTTTAGGGTTTCAAGCTGAATTAAGAAGAAAGAAGGCGTTTTGTTATTCAAAAAGGTGAGAACATCCTAAAAATTAGAGAGAATCATTTAACGCAAAGGAGAGGGTGCTAGCACACCAATTCATTTATAAGAGAGCCTATTCGTGTAGATACCTGTAGAGGGCATTGCTCTAAATAACAATATCTGAATCAGATCCCGAATACGAAAAGCTTGAGTTAGGTTATCATCGGAGTGAACCCGTTCTCTTTCTTCTAGAAATCTTGCCCCATTTTGTCATCCTGATAAGATTCTATGACTTTTTTAATCAATCTAATTGAATTGCATGGATCCTGCGAGGGTTTTGTGGGAATTAAGTTTTATTTTTTGCTACTTATTTGAATCACAAAATCCAACAAAACCTAACAGGTATCACTATTCTGCATCGTAGAGGAGGGAAAATAGGGATTCACTAATTGCACGCCTTGGGGTTGTTCAATAGGCCCATGGTACATTTGGGAGTTCTTCAACCTAGCAACCCATCCTTACTTCATGCTTTTTCTTTAAGTTTTTGACGATCCTTTTGTTTGTTGCTTTGGCCTATCTATTCTGTTGCAAATGTATGGGCATCAAAAAGCTCAAGATGATGTCCCAATCATAGCATAATTTCTTAAGGGATGAGGAGATGAACTAGGAGCCATTATCGGTAACAATCTGTCTGGGCACTCCAAACTGGCAAATAATGTTTCTCCAATGAATCATTTGACATCACATTCTTTAATATTTGTAAAAGCCTTAGCATTTAGAGAAATAATCTATAAGAACGAGAAGGTATTTTACCTACCCATAGGCTGGGGAAATGGTCCAACTATGTCCATTAAATATTTCATGAAGGGGTATGATGAACTGATCGATGACAGTTCTTTGGCAACCTGGTGGATTGCTAGCACATATCTATAGCAACTATCACATTTCTTAGCAAAATCTTTTTAGTTGCTTTGCTTGGTTGGCCAGAAATAACCTTGCCTTTTAATCTTGTTATAGAGAAATCACCCTCCCAAATGATTGCCACATGAACCCTCGTGGAGTTTTTGGATCAGTCACTCGGCTTCGTCTTTTCCTAAGCATCGGAGGTAAGGACCTGCCATCGACTATTTGTAAAGCTTTCCCTCTATCAGACAATATCTTGTTGCTTGAACCTTGATCTTCCTAGCAACATGCTTGTCTTCTAGAAGCCACCCATTGCTTATATACATTTCGATTAGAGTCCTCTAGTCATTTCTAGGGTCAACATAGTTCTTCTCCTTGGTCATTTCGATGCTGGGTCGCTCAATGTTTTCAAGTGGGATGACTTTCTTTTCCTTCGCTTCGACAAACAATCCAAGATTTATGAGTGCGTCTGTTCTTGAGTTCGACTCATGCGGCACATGCATTACTTTAAAATGATCAAATTGATGCTTCAGCTTATTAACAGTCTCCAAGTAGGAGATCATTTTGTCACCCCGAGCCTCATTCTCTCCAATGATCTAGTTGACAACAAGGTTGAGTCACTTTTTACTATAAGCTTGGTAGCCCCTAGTGGCATGGATAGTCTTAAGCCAAGGATCATGGCTTCATACTCTGCTTCATTATTGGTTGCCCTAAAACCCAATCTAAAGCTTTGTTTGATTTCTTTGCCCATTGGTGATAGCAGCAAGACTCTGACTCCTAAACCTTTTTGTTTGCTAGCACCATCTACTTGCATGGTCCATACCTTTGGGTCATCATTGTCTGGCTCGTATGTCAGTTCTGTGATAAAATCAGCCAACACTTACACCTTCAACATAGTTCAAGGCTTGTAGTCGATATGAAACTCGGTAAATTAAATAGCCTAGTTCATCAATCTCCCCAAAACATTCGACCTATGTAAAATGGCTCGTATTGGGTACGACGAGAGTATTATAATTGTGTGGCTCTGAAAATATGGTCGTAATTTTTGAGTGGATATGATGAGTACAAGAGCAAGTTTTTCAATTTTAGAATACCTAGTTTTTGCATCAAGTAGGATGTGACTCACAAAGAACACTGGCTTCTAAATCAAGTCTTCCTCCCTGACTAGCGAAAAGTTGACTGCCGTTTCTAAAACTGCTGAGTAAAGGCACAGCAGTTCTCCATCTTTTGGTTTTGATAAGATTGATAGAGTGGAAAGGTATTTTTTCAAGTCTTGGAAGGCTTGTTCATAAAGATCACTCCATTCAAAGTTTGTGTTCTTCTTTAGCAACTAAAAAAAGGTTAAACGCTTGTCTAATGAGCGAGCTATGAACCGATTGAGAGCTGTAACTTGTCCTATCAGCTTCTAAATTTTTCGCTTGCTTCGTGGTGATGGCATGAGTTGGAAAGCTTTTACTTGAACTAGGTTCACCTCTATCCCCTACTTTGTCACAAGATATCCCATGAACATTCTGCTGGTAACTTCAACGTACAGTATTCTAGATTCAACTTCATGTTATACTTCCTCAGCACATCGAAGCAATCTTGTAAATGCTACACATGAAGGTAAGGCTACAAAGACTTTACCATCATATTGTCAATGTAAACTTCTATACTTTGATCAATCTATTCCTTGATCATCATGTTGATGAGCCTCTGGTAAGTTGCTCCAACATTCTTTAACCCAAATGAAGTAAACTTAAAACAAAAAATACCATGCTCAGTGATGAAGGCGATCTTTTCTTGATCTTTAGATGTAGTAAGGTCTGGTTATAGCCAGAGAATGCATCAAGAAAACTTAGAATTTCAAGGCCAATAGTTGCATCGATGAGGCGATCGATGTGAGATAAGAGATAGCTATCTTTTAGATAGGCTTTGTTCAAATCTATGAAGTCCACACGTATTCACCACTTCCTATTTTTCTTCTTTATTATCATGACATTCATGAGCCAATCTAGGTATTGAACTAGCCTAATAAACCCTGCTTCCAACAAATGCCTGATTTCCTCTTTTACTATATTATTCCATTCAACCCAAGCCATCTTCTTTTTTGTCGCACAAGCCGATGGTTTAGATCGATGTTAAGCTAGTGTGAGATAATACTTGGGTTGATTCCAGGCATATCTGTATAGGACTATGTGAAGCAGTTTTTATTGGCCTTTAAAAAATCAACTATAGCAAACTTTACCTTTAGATCGAGCTGCTAGCTGATTCTAATTGTCCAGCGTTTATGTTTGGGGTCAATCTACACCTCATCTAATTGTTCAAGCAATGGCTCCCTCCCTTCTTGAACACTCGACCCATTCGATGGGCTCATCTGTAGTTGCTACAAGGCTGGTTTCTTTTGCTTTAACACCATCAAGTAACAACTCTTTGTCATTTCTTGGCTCCCGTGGATTTCTCTTATCCCTAGCTTTATTTGGAATCAGACTTGCTAATGATAAATCAATAGGATTGCTTTCATTGAATGTATCCACGGTCGCCCGAGGATCGTGTTGTACCTAGAGAAGCAATCCATGATGAGAAAATTTATCATCCTATTTTCTCTAGCAACATAGACCGATAGTCTAATTCTTTCTAGCGCTGTAGTGTCCGCTCCATTAAATCCTACCAATGTTGTGGTTGATTTTGCTATCTTTGTCTCGTCGACATCCATCTCTTTCAACATTAGGAGAAACAAAATGTCTGCTGAGCTTCCATTGTCGACAAGTATTCTCCTAATCTCAAAATTCACGATGTTAAGTTTGATTACCAAAGCGTCGTCGTATAGCTTATCAATCCCCGACACTTTGTCACTATGAAAGGAGATGTATGCTCATAGTATTCTTCCATAGTCGAACTAGTGGTCACCTAATTTGCTCTTCTCTGATGGGCTTTCATTTGGTTTGTGGAGTCTCCTCTAAGAGCCCTTATAGATGGCTCCGATCACTTTCCTTACAAGTGGTACTGGTGGAGTTTTCTCTTGGGTTTATTGATTCCTCAATCCACTCCGCTTGCAGTCTAGGTCGTATGTTTGTTTTCCTCGTTCTAACAAGTACTCACTCAAATGTCCTTTATTTAGTAATTCTACAATCTCGATTCGTAGGGCCTTGCAATCAATCATCAAATGCCCAGTGTCTTGGTGAAATTTACAGTACTTTGTATGATCACGACACGATTGGCTAGGTACCATCTTGGTCGGCCACCTAACATAATCTTTCCAATCCAACTAGGCAATCAACTCAATCAGAGACATGTTCAAGGCATACCTTGGTAGCGACAAGGGCCTACTTCCCCCTGTGGTTATCGTCATCCTTTCTTCCTCAATTTCCTTCTTAGAGGTGTTCTTGTTCGTCTTCTTCATTCGTATCGAGTCTTCGACTACCTCTCTATCCTCTTGTTCTACTCTCTATTCCTTGCGAGTTCTCACTCACAACGCTCATTTTCTTCTTCGAGATCATTCCAACCTTCAACTTTGTTCAAGGCTTCCTGAATCATCTGCGGGTATTTTGAGCAAATGTGGACTTATGCAAAAGGCCCTTCTTCAAAGCATCCCAAGCCATTCCATCCTCCAAATTTGAGATCTCTGAGATGGCTTTGCTAAAATTTTTAATGTAAGCCTATAATGATTCTCCTGGGCTCTGGATCACTAACCGAAGGTCTTTGGTCATTTTTTCCCATCATGATGTGCACAGAGTAGGCTTTGATAAAAGAATTTGCCAATTCCTTAAAGCTATTGATTGTTCCAGTGGACAAGTTGTTGAACCATGAAGGGCTGGTCCTCTCAAACTTTGCATGAATAACTTACACATCATTTCATCCAGTATTAAATCTGGGATGTTAGTCGTGCTTACGACATTCTTGTACTAGAGGTTGCATCGAAACGTATGAATACGAGATTTCCATATTTGAGAGGAATGACGAGAGTAATCCTTCTTGTAAAAGAGGTCTTACATATGTTCTTTGAGATGTCATCAAGCACTAGGGTCTTTTCTTGTGGCCTTTGTCACTTTTTGATCTATCTTCTCCTCAACCATTTTAGTGTTCGAATCGAGCATGTCTCGCATCATCTGTTGGATGGCCTCCGTAATTAACAAGGCTAGCATTTGTATGGCTTTTGCCTATAATATTTGTTTAACATCCCAAAATTAATTAAGTGTTATTAGAATATTAAATGGTGAATTAGTGTCTCGTGATGAATATTTTAAACTTAATTGGTCATTTTGTAAGTTTTTAGATTTAAGTTGCTTTCGATAATTTTAATGATTTTTAATTACTCTTAATCATTTTAATTGTTATTTTGAACTTTTGAAATAAAACAATTCGTCAAAATGTCCGTTTTACAAAACTATGGGCGGCACACGGTTTTTACACAATAAACACGCCCATTTTTCCTCTATTTATTATCACTCTCTCTTTCTCTTTCTCACTCTCACTCACACTCTCTCTCTCTCTCGCCCGTCTGTCTCTTTCTCACTCTTTCTCTCTTGGTCTCTCACTCTCTCTCAAATTCTCTCTCAAAATTTTTGAAAGAAAAGTCAATTTCGAGCCTCAAGTTAGCAGATTGAAGGTTCAAGAACATGATTTGATGACAAAAAACGCGATTCAAAGCTTGAATTCGAGGTTAGTATGTAAATTTTAAAACTTTTTCAATTTTTTAAATTTTCTTGCATTTTGAAATCCAAGCTTTTCTAAGCCTAGAAAACCTTCAATCTAGGTTAGAAGAACTTAGAATAACAAGAATATAAACTTTGTTTGATCAAAAACGGATTTAAATCAAAATTTTTATTTTCCTCTCATTTTTTCCATTTTTGGATTTTTCTAAAAATTGTCTAAATCTTGTTTTAATGCATTAAAAAGTAATCAATTATGTTTTTCTATCAACTATGATCATTATTCATGCCTGGGATTTGAGAAAACATGTTGAAATTTGAGATTTGGTTTCACGGGGTAAAATCTTGTGTTTGGAAAATTCTAGAATTTTTCTAGATCGGTAGGCCAAAGTTCATGTTCCACAGGCCAGATTCATGAATTCGGTAGGCCAGATTCATAAGATCAGCAGGCCGAACCTGAAAAAGTTTGGCCGATCGGACTTGATTTTTTGATAGGCCAAACTGCACAGTTCGGCCGGCGGGCCGAAACAAGGAACCATCAGGCCGACCGGCATGGTGAAAATTTTGTAATTTTTCACTCGTTTTCATCGTTTTGAACCCTGATTAAAATTTTAACTTTGTAAAATGATTTTATAAACCTAAATGGCACACTAGGACACCATGAGATGATTTAGTAACATAGAATATCTCACGCTAGACACTAATAGACCTAGTTTTCATGTAAGGTTGTGCGTGGATCTATGGAGCTAACGCATAGCAGACCAGGATTACAGTGTGGGACACCGACACGAGTATTGAAGTAGGACTTGTACCCCTTCCTTGGTAGCTAGTTTTAAATGTTTTGGTCTCAAAGGAATTTTTAACAAAAAGTTTCAAATGATTGGTTGAAAATATATTTTTATTGATTGATTTCATAAAATAGTAGAATTGAGGTGATTTTTCATAATAAACCTCATAATAAATGTCAATGATTATATTTGGTAAAAAGAGATTTTAATAATCATAGAAAGATATATATAATTATATTTAAGGGCATGATGCCATATCAGAGATTGGGTCGTGTAGTGCACGACCTTGGGGGCAGGTCTCGAAACCTAGCTGGGCCACTACGGTAGTGAAATACATATGGTTTGCCCAGGAAAAGAAAATGGTATTTTTCTAGTCGACCTATTTAAACTATTTGGTAAGGAAAGCTTTTATTAAATTTTCATCTATTTATTTATTTGCTCTAGTTCGTTTTCTACATATTTACTTGAATAATGAAATTTCTTTTAAAATTAAATATTTTCAAATTATAGTCCTACTGAGCCTTTCGCTCACTTTTTATTTATTTTAAAATCTTACCCCTTAGGTAGATATCAGCTTAGGATCGGAGAAGAGTCCGCTGACCGGACTTACGACGAGTAGAAGATCTGGGTAGGTTGTTGAACAAACAATACAAGGCATGTATAATCTTAACTTTCTCTTTTATTTTAGACTGTGGTTGTAATTTGATATTGTCAGTACTATATGTGTACACAAGATGTGGATCAGTGGGACCATTCTCGTCCCACCTTATATTTTTATTATTTTTATTATTTCCTTATTGCTTATTTTGTTGTCCTTAGTTGTTCGAATATTATAATTGTTCGTTTTAAATAAAAGGTTTTAAAATTCTCACATTTTTATAAATAAATTCCTTAATTCTTAAACCCATGTTTTAACTAAATTTCTATTTAATTAACTTAATTAAAAGGCCACGTCACCTCTCATACTTTGGGATGTGACAGAATGGTATCAGAGCTCAAGGTTATGAACCTTGGGAATTGTGCACACATAGGTACGACATTGAAATACCACTGGCAGTCCAAATTTTGTTTTTAGAATTGAGAGAATGGCACCTAGACAACGCTCGATAGCTGACGTTGAGTTTGAAAATGATGAGGGCATGATGAAGGCTTTGTTTGTCGCATTTCGACAGATGGCAGCAAAGGCAAGACCAGATGATCCCGAGCCTAGTCGTCAGCATACGTATTTTAAGAAGTTTCGACGTTCGTTTGTAGCGACTTTCGACGAAACTGGGGACCTGCAAGTGGCAGAATATTGGCTAGATTCGATCGTGAAGCATCTAGATACTCTTGGGGTGCCAACGGAGTATCGCGTGGAATTTGCGGCATATAAGTTTGAAGGTGGTGCCTATACTTGGTGGAAGCAAGCAAAGCGCTTGGAGAATAATGGTAACATCAGTTGGGACAGGTTTGAGGAGTTATTCTATGATCGGTACTTTCCATAGGGATACAAGGACCAAAAGGCGGCAGAATTCTATAGGTTGTAGCAGGGTGAAATGTGAGTTCGTGAATATGAGACGAAGTTCAATGAATTGGCTAGGTTTGCTCCCTCAGCAGTAGCATCAAAGCGTGAGAAGTGCATTAAGTTCCAAGAAGGACTCAAAGGCCCTATCCGACGGTAGGTGGTTGCCCTACGACTTAGGAACTTTGGAGAGCTTGTGTCATCAGCAATATCAGTGGAGAATGATTACGCGCAATACTATGAGAATCGAGCCAAGACGTTAGGAGGACCATAGAGGAATGGCAGAAGGAGCACCAGTAGTCGCCCGACTCCAGGAAAGAACAAATAGGGTGGGCAAACAGCGGCAGTAGCAGTTCATCCAGCAGTGGGTGTAGTAACCCCTGCAGCTTCCATTGTCACTATTGCTAGCAGCCGGGACACATCAAGAGAAATTGCACGATTAGGAGTGCTCGCCTAGGATCCCAGACTAGAGAAGGAGCTAGTCGTCAGCCCCAGCCTCAGACTTTACCTCAGACTCAGTAGTACCCTTAGCTTCTGTTCCATCAGTTCTCTCCTCAACAACTGTCATATTCAGCACAAGGACACCAACAGTAGAACTTTCAACATAACGTCCCTTAGTACCGAGCGTCGAGTACAGCCAGTGTGCAGTCGCCATCATCGCGGTAGTATCTACCAACTAACCCAGGATCTAGTGGTGATGGTAGAGGTAAAGGAAAAGCTCTAGTACAAGTTCACATGATGACATCAGGGAGTTCAGATGCCCAGACCAATAACGCGGTTGTCGATGGTACAATCATGGTTTCTTAGTCCTTAGCACATATGTTATTCGATACTAGTGCCACTCATTCTCTTATTTCGAGCTCTTTTGTACATGCCTTGGGATTAGAAACAGAAGAGTTTGATGAACCCTTAGTTATAGCTTCACCCTTAGGGCGGGTGCGTGTGAATAGTATTTGTAAAGCCTGTAAAATAAAGATTGGGGATGAGGTTTTGAAGAATGATTTAATTGTAATCCCCATAAGTTCATATGATGTAATCCTAGGAATGGATTGGTTGTCTAGGTATAATGTAATGATAGACTGCCAACTTAGGAAAGTAACCCTAGTGTCTGATAGGGGAACGGCGATCACCTACTAGGGTGGTGGTGATCGGCTGATGAGTGAGCATCTTGTAAGAGCGTGTCTTGGAGGGCAAAAAAACACAGCTTGCTATGTTTTCCTCATGAACCTAGAAGGAGAGTCTAGTGCCTTGAGAAGAAATGCAACAGTTCCAGTGGTAGATGAATTTGAAGATGTCTTCCCCGACGAGTTGCCAGGATTACCACTGTATCGGGAGATCAAATTTGGTATTGAATTGTTTCCAGGAATAGCATCGATTTTCATAGCACCTTATCAGATGGCGTCGGTAGAAATGAAAGAACTCAGAAAGCAACTTCAGGAGCTTGTCGATAAGGGATACATCTATAATAGTACATCACCGTAGGGAGCACCGGTTTTGTTTAGAAAGAAGCATGATGGAACCCTCAGGCTATGTATAGATTATCAGCAGCTAAATTGGGTCACGATGAAGAACAAGTATCCTCTACCTAGAATCGACGAGTTGTTTGATCAGTTGGGAGGCTTATGGTATTTCTCAAAGGTAGATTGGAGGTCAAGGTATCATCAACTCAGGACTAGGGAAGAAGACATTCCCAAGACACCTTTCAAGACCCAGTATGGACACTTTGAGTTCTTGATGATGCTATTTGGATTGATGAATGCTTCGGCAGCCTTCATGGATTTGATGAATAGGATATTTAGGCCTTACTTGGATCAATTCGTGATCGTGTTCATTGACGACATCTTGGTTTATTCTAAGACTTGGGAGAAGCATGAGCAGCATCTCAGAATCGTGCTTCAGACTCTACGGGAGCACCAGTTGTATGCTAAGAAGGAAAAGTGTGAGTTTTGGTTGACAGAGGTCAAATTTCTAGGTAATGTCATCTCTGAGCATGGTATTTCAGTGGATCCGTCTAAGATAGAAGCTATAGTGGAAAGGGAACGACCAAGGAATGTGGCAAAGATCCGTAGCTTCTTGGGACTTCCAAGATATTACAGAAAATTTGTAAAGGATTTCTCGAAGATAGAAACATCATTGACAAGATTGATCAGGAAGAATGTCAGATTCGAGTGGGATAAAGAACGTGAGCTCGCTTTTCAAGAATTAAAGAATTGGTTGACCTCAGCTCTAGTGTTGATCATTCCCAATAGCGATGAGCCGTACGAAGTTTACACAGATGCGTCAAGATGCGGGCTTGGATGTGTGTTGATGCAACATGGACGCATGGTAGCGTACGGATCAAGACAGCTATGACCCCATGAGCGAAATTACCCTACTCATGACTTGGAGCTCATAGCAGTGATTCATGCGCTGAAGATTTAGAGATGTTATTTGTATGGGGCGACATTTCAGGTTTTCTCTGACCATAAGAGTTTGAGGTATCTATTTACTCAGAGGGATTTGAACTTGAGGCAGCGAAGGTGGATGGAATACATGGAGGATTATGATTTCACACTGTAGTATCATCCCAGGAAAGCTAATGTAGTCGTGGATGTGCTCGATCGGAAGTCTTTAGGGATACTTGCATGTTTGGCTCTTGAAGATTAGAAAAGAGAAGCAACGGTAAGCAAGTATGGGCTATAGTATCATGAAGAGTATGATCGCATTTTGGTGTACCATATGGAGATGACCCTAGCTCTTGTTTAGATGGTGAAGTAGAATCAGTGGTGAGACCAGCATCTTCAGGGAATCTAGACATAAATTTAGAATGGAGAGCAGTTTCAAGAATGGAGAATACATATGGATGGATCGTTGTACTTCATGGAGCACCTAGTAGTACAGAAGTAACGAAGGCTATTATGGACGAAGCTCATAAGTCTTAGTTTGCTGTTTATCCAGGAAGTATAAAGATGTTCCGTGATCTTAAGAGGCATTATTGGTGGAGAGGTATAAAGAAGGATATCCGAGAATACATGGTCGAATGTATGACTTGTCTTCAGGCGAAAGCCAGGCATCAGAAGCCAGCAGGTCAGCTTCAACCGCTTCCTATTCCAAGGTGGAAATAGGAGTACGTGATGATGGATTTTCTTATCGGATTGCCAAGGACGGAGCAGCGACACGATTCGATTTAGGCCGTGGTCGACAGATTGACGAAGTCAGCTCATTTCATTTCATTCAAGTCGACATGTTCGAGGAGGATTCTTGGGGAATTGTATCTGCAGAACACAATAAGATTGTATGGAGTTCCTTTGTCCATTACATCAGATAGAGACACTAGATTCAATGCCAAGTACTGGAGGAGCTTTCAGGAGGCTTTAGGTACAGATTTAAACTTTAGCACAGCGTTCCATCCTCAGACCGATGGGCAATTTGAGCGGGTCATTCAGATTCTCGAAGACATGTTGCATGCTTGTGCGTTAGACTTCGACGGGAACTAGAAAAAGTACTTGCATCTGGTAGAGTTCGCATACAACAATAGCTATCAATCGAGTATTGGCATGGCACCATTCGAAGCACTATATGGACGACCGTGTCGGTCACTGGTGTGTTAAGCCGAACCAGAAGATAGAGTAATTCTTGGGTCAGATGAGATTCGTGACAACAATGAGAAGATCACCGTAATTCGAAATCGACTGAAGGCAGCACAGAATCGACATAAGAGTTACGTGAATAGAAGGCATCAACCTTGCAATTTGAAGCTAGAGACTTTGTACTCTTGAAGGTATCACCTCGCAAGGGCATTTCGTGATTCGGAGTAAGTGAAAAACTCGCACCAAGATATATCGGACCGTTCGAGATTATTCAACGTGTGGGTGTGGTTGCTTATCGACTTAACCTTCCTCTGAAACTTTCGCATGATCACGACGTATTCCACATGTCAATGCTTCAAAAGTGTCCACCTATGCAGGATAAGATCATTTCATTCCAAGATGTACAAATTCAGGAAGACACGACATATAAAGAAGTGCCGATCCAGATCATCAATCGTAAACTGATTAGCTTGCGCCGTCGTGAGATCCCGTTAGTTAAGGTCGTGTGGCGCCATCACGGGGTTGATGAAGCCACTTGGGAGTTAGAGTCGAGTATGCAGAGTTGTATCCGCATTTGTTTTGTTTTTAAATCGATTTGTAAATTTCAAGGATGAAATTTCTTTTAGGGGTCGAGAGTTGTAACGTCCCAAAGTTAATTAAGTGTTATTAGAATGTTAAATGGTGAATTAGTGTGCCATAATAAATATTTTAAACTTAATTTGGTCATTTTGTAAGTTTTTAGATTTAAGTTGTTTTTGATAATTTTAATGATTTTTAATTACTCTTAATCATTTTAATTGTTATTTTGAACTTTTGAAATAAAACAATTAGTCAAAATGTCTGTTTTACAAAACTGTGGGTAGCACACGGTTTTCGCATAATAAAACCACGCATTTTTCCTCTATTTATTATCACTCTCTCTTTCTCTTTCTCACTCTCATTCACACACTCTCTCTCCTCTCTCTCTCGCCCATCTCTCGCTTTCTCACTCTTTCTCTCTCGGTCTCTCACTCTCTCTCAAATTCTCTCTCAAAATTTTTGAAAGAAAAATCAACTCCAAGCCTCGGTTAGCAGATTGAAGGTTTAGCAACTTGATTTGATGACCAAAAACGCGATTCGAAGCTTGAATTCGAGGTTAGTTTCTAAATTTCAAAACTTTTTCAATTTGTCAAATTTTCTTGCATTTTGAAATCCAAGCTTTTCTAAGCCTAGAAAACCTTCAATCCGTTTTCATCGTTTTGAACCCCGATTGAAATTTTGACTTTGCAAAATGATTTTATAAACCTAAATGGCACACTAGGACACCATGAGATGATTTAGTAACATAGAATATCTCACGCTAGACACTAATAGACCTAGTTTTCATTTAAGGTTGTGCATGGATCTACGGAGCTAACGCATAGCGGACCGGGATTACGGTGTGGGACACTGACACGAGTATTGAGGTAGGACTTCTACCCCTTCCTTGGTAACTAGTTTAAATGTTTTGGCCTCAAAGGAATTTTTAACAAAAAGTTTTCAAATGATTGGTTGAAAATATATTTTTATTGATTGATTTCATAAAATAGTAGAATTGAGGTGATTTTTCATAATAAACCTCATAATAAATGTGAATGGTTATATTTGGTAAAAAGAGATTTTAATAATCATAGAAAGATATATATAATTATATTTAAGGGCATGATGCCATATCAGAGATCGGGTCGTGTAATGCGCGACCTTGGGGGCAGGTCCCGAAACTCAGCTGGGCCACTATGGCGGTGAAATGTATATGGTTTGCCCAGGAAAAGAAAATGGTATTTTTCTGGTCGACCTATTTAAACTATTTTGGTAAGGAAAGCTTTTATTAAATTTTCATCTATTTATTTATTTGCTCTAGTTCGTTTTCTACATATTTACTTGAATAATGAAATTTCTTTTAAAATTAAATATTTTTAAATTATAGTCCTACTAAGCCTTTCGCTCACTTTTTATTTATTTTAAAATCTTACCCCTTAGGTAGATATCAGCTTAGGATCGGAGAAGAGTCCGCTGACCAGACTTACGATGAGTAGAAGATCTGAGTAGGTTGTTGAACAAACAATACAAGGCATGTATAATCTTAACTTTCTCTTTTATTTTAGACTATGGTTGTAATTTGATATTGTTAGTACTATGTGTGTGCATAAGATGTGGGTCAGTGGGACCCATTCTCGCCCCATCTTATATTTTTATTATTTTTATTATTTCCTTATTGCTTATTTTGTTGTCCTTATTTGTTCGAATATTATAATTGCTTGTTTTAAATAAATGGTTTTAAAATTCTCACATTTTTATAAATAAATTCCTTAATTCTTAAACCCATGTTTTAACTAAATTTCTATTTAATTAACTTAATTAAACTGCCATGTCACCTCATGTACTTCGGGTCGTGACAATTTACCCAATCTCTTCATTTTGCCTCTTGAATGTTTGTGGATTTTCTCTACCTATGCTCTGCTAAGCATTCATAGCTACTATTGTCGCTATTGGTGCTAGTGTTATTGTAGTTTTAGTTGCCGCTATAGGTACTGGAGTCATGTACAGTGGTTGTATCCTTCCAATGGGGCTGTAGGAAAGCTATTGTCTGCTTGAAGGTGGTGTCTGGTATTGCCATTGTGTTGCTATCGTTGCTAGGACTACCGAAATATCCAAAATATAGGTAGTAATACTAGGAAGCTTAAAGCTGAGAACTTTGGTAGCTGATCTGGCACTTGAAAGCATTGTTCTCGCTACTGAGTTGGTCGAGTCACCTATTGCACTATTGGGAACGTGCTACCTGTTATGAAGCAGCTTTTTAGGCGTTTACACATCGGCAACAAGGATCTCCTTTTGCTTGTCTCCTCAAGACACAACATGTGTTTCTTCATTCTATATGTCGAGTATATTCTGGTGGTCTGTGCTATCTGCCATACCTAATGTTGAAGCTTCAAAATCCTTGCATTGGTGATCTAAAGGCCCTACAATAGGCGCCAAACTGTAGACATTAAATCTACAAATAAATTTAAATAGGTTAGTATTCAATTTGATATTTATTATCTATGAATTTAGGCCCTCAAATCACCGTTATTAGGATCTATTTAGCTTTCAAGAACAGAATCAAACTAATGACAAAATTAAATTAAAGCTGTCAATAAATAAATGATATTGCAAAATAAACAATACCATGCACAGGGATTTATAATGGTTCACTCTTTAATTAGGGCTAAATCCACTGCTCTTCACTATGATGAATGAATGAGTATAAGTTATAAAGTGCTTGTGAGAGATAGAAAGAGTATTTTTGTAGAGTTTTTGTTGATTTCTTCTAGATCCCATAGTGAAGTTGCTAGTGCCCCTTATCTAGAATATTGTGCCAGATCGTGACTCCAATCTAGTGGAAGGAGTAGACACAATAGTGCATGCAGTAGTGGGACACGTGTCGAACTATATGAGGGTGTAAACATTGAAACTCTCCCTAGTTCCATTTCATGGCTCGGTATGACCTTCCTTGTAACTGCTGAGTTTTGCACATTGATTCCATTGAATCAACACTTAGCAAATCCACAATGGTAAAGAATGTTTAGATTCACATGGAACGAAATATTGTAATCGAACTAAAACAATCGAATCGATTGACACCTCAAATTGACTAAGCAATGTACAACTGATGTCTCCCATATCAATCTGTGTCAAATCGAACACTCCTGTTGGGCTCAATTTGATCTTATAGCAATCTTTATTTCTCATTATAGGCCTTTACTAAATGATTTAGGCTGAGCAAATCGTACCCCAAACAAGTGTCTCCCGTTCAACAAAGATGACGAGCTCGTCCTAGTTTTCTATTGGTAAAGGACTAAACACCAATGATCGTCATATTTATTCAAATATGTCTTGCATTATTTGTTTTATTCTTTGTTGCTCTATAGTTAGTGACCGAAAGAGGAAAGAGATCGAAAGTGTCAAGGAGAGAGAGGAAAATGAGGAGAGGAGAGAAAATGATAAAATAAATAACAAAAAAGAATTGAATGCTAAATCTATTTTTGCTTTGATAAATAGGGATGTTTTGGATTTTTTGTCGTCTTGTGAATATGAATTTACTTAAATATGATGTTTACTATATTCTTAAAAAGTTTGGTCAGCTAATTTTTGCTCTCTTATTAATTGGGTTTATTTCACTTTTTCTCCCCTTCTTTTGAAGTACTATGCCAAGCATGACCCAGGGGCTTGGGCTTGATGGAGTCGTTCGGCCTTGTTTGTATGACCCTAAGGAAGGCATATTCGCACGACATTGAGAAGAAAAAGGGGTTGTTCCCAGACATTGTGGCTAGCAGGGGCTGCTACACTAATATCTAAGGACTGGCATGATATAGATGTTGAGGAGTGCGAGTATTGTGACAGCATATATATCAAGAAAGGGGGACACTGCAATGATGAGTATAGGGTGTGGAGGAGTTGCTTAGTTGTGTTAGACAATTACCCTCCTTTGTTTTTACAAAAAAATCGTTTTTATTTAGTACACAAGGCAATTCCATCTTCAAAACAAACATAATGAACAAATTTATTACAATTCTAGGGTTGGAAAAGAGTGAACCCTATGCTTTCAAATTAGGGGGAATGTACCTTCGAAATGGAGCCTAATTTTGAATAGCTTGAGGATTTCGAGTAGGTTAAACATTTTCCCAAATCCCAATTAACTAAACAATTAATATCTCACAATAACATTAGTTTAGTCTTTCAGAACAAATTTCTGCAAATTATTGGGGTTTTAGTGTTTAGTTTTCTCAAGGATGAAAACGAAAATTTACTTAACCAATCCTTTTAACTATAAATATTTGCAACTTTTTCCGTACCCCACTCTCTCACTTCTAGAATAATATAATAAAATAAAATAAAATAAAAGGCCCTCATAATACTTCCTTCCTTTGTGTCAAAATACACAATTAGATAATTTAAAAAAAAAATCAAAATTTGCAAATTAATGATTATATAACAACTCAAATTGAACAAAAACTACCATGTTGTTATAATAGAATTTGAAAAAACATGATATAAAAAAGGTTTGAACTATGTTTCACATTGCAAACCAAACGTAGCAATTCTACCTAGGCCTTCTCATTTTCTTATAGGGTGTTTGGAAGTATTAGTTAAAACCAATGGTTAGAACTAATTTTGGTTAAAAACACTATAGCATAAAAGAGCTTTATAGTGTAGCACATTTTTTTCTTGAGACTGAAACATGTGAGAGCTTTATACTAAAATAACCAAAAGTTTTGGTTCTAACTCACATTACCCAAAACCACATTACTCTCTCGAATATTAGAGCTTTTGATTTCTCACACACCGTTAGCATCACAATGTATAGAGATTAGGACCCGAAGAAATAGAGAAAGAAGAATCAGTAGAACAACAGAATTTTATTGTGTAACATCATATTTTTATTGTGTAAATAAAAGAAACACCTGGCCTGCTAATTATGTCACGCCCCGGAGTACGGGAGGTGACGTGGCTGTTTAATTAAGTTAATTAAGTAGAAATTTACTTAAAAACATGCATTTAAAAAAATTAAGAAATTAAATATGTAAAAAATGATAATTTTAAAACCTTTTTAAGGCGAGCAATTATAATATTTAAGCAAATAAAAATAACAAAATAAACAATAAGGAAATAATAATTAAGTAATAAGGAGAAACGAGAATGGGTCCGACTGGCCTACAACTTGTGTACACATATAGTATTGATAATATTAAATTACAACCAGAGTCCAAAATAAAGAAAAGGGTTTATTTAATACATGCCTTGATTTAATAAAAGTAAATAACCTACTTAGTTATTCTATTTCTCGAAAGTCCTACCTGTAGACTATTCTCTAATCCTAAACTGAAATCCACCTAGAGGGGGAAAAGGTTTAAAAAAAACAAATAAAATATGAGCGAAAGGCCTAGTAGGACTATATTTTAAAAACATTAATTTTAAGAGAAAAATTTCTATATTCAAGAGATCATTAGAAAACAGAATTGAATAAATGAGCAAAATAAAATTTCAATAAAATTAATCTTACCGAAATCGTTTATTGGTTGACTAAAAAGAATATCATTTTATTTTCCTAGGCAAACCATATATGTAACACCACCATAGTGGCCCAGCCGGGTTTCGGGACCTGCCCCCAAGGTTGCACTTTTCACGACCCGATCTCTTATATATCATCATGCCCTTATATATAATCTTTATAATTATTAGAAATCTCTTTTTACCAAATATTCTCATTTACGTTTATTATGAGGTTTATTATGAAAGTTCATCTTCGTCTACTGTTTATAAAAACAGTCAATGAAATCCTTTTTCAAACAATCATTAAAAATATATTTTGATGAAAATCCTTTTTGGGCCAAAATCATTTTGCTTTTTTTTTAAAAAACTATGTTACCAAGGAAAAGGTAGAAGTCCTACCTCAATACTAGTGCCGATATCCCACACCATAATCCTGATCCGCTATACGTTAGCTCCACGGATCCACGAACTACCTTAAATATATAAACTGCGTCTATCAATATCTAACTTGAGATATCCTATACTATTAAACTATCTCATGGTGTCCTAGTGTGCCATTTAAGTTTATAAATTATACTGTGACGTTAAAATCTCAATCGAAGTCCAAAACGGTGAAAACGAGTGAAAAATAACAAAATTTCACCATATTCGATTAGCCTGCTGGTCGCCCTGGTTCGACCTGCCAGAAAACCGGGTCTAGTCGGCCGAACTTTTCAAGGTTTGGCATGCCAAACAAATAAATCCGGCCTACTGAACCCTTGAATCCGACCTGCCAATCTGCAAAAATTCTAAAATTTTCTAAGCATAAGTTTCGGCCTCCCAAGCTCAAATCTTCATTTTGACATGTTTTTCTTAATTCTCAAGCATGGGTAACATACTTAGATGATAGTAAAACATCATAAGACACCTTCAAACCAATTTAAACAAGATTTAGACAAAAATTTTGAATAAATCTAAAAATAGAGAAAAATAGAAAAAAAATAAAAAATCTTGATTCAAATCCATTTTTGATCAAACAAAGCTTAAATTCTAATTATTCTAAGTTTCTCTAACTTAAATCAAGGGTTTTCTAGGCTTAGAAAAGCTTAAATTTCAAAATGCCACAAAATTAGAAGATTTTAGAAAAGTTTTGAAATTTTAAAACTAACATCAAATTGAAGCTTTAAATCAAGTTTGTGGTTGCTAAATTGTGTTCCTAAGTTCCCAATCCAGTTGAGAAGCAAAGCTTGAGTTCAAATTTTTGAATCAAAATGTGAGAAAGAGAGGGAGAGAGTGAAGGCAAAGGGAGAGAGAAGAGAGAGCTGAGAGTGAGAGAGGAGAGAGACGAGAGAGTGAGGAGAGAAAGGGAGAGTGAGAGAAATTAAATAAAGGAAAAATTAGGCAAAACCAGTGAAGGAAAAACGTGTGTAGCACGCGGTTTTTCAAACGGGACGTGTTTAGTATTTGACAAATTGTTTTGTTTTAAAATTCAAAATAACAAATAAAAATAATTAAGAGTAATTAAAAATCATTAATTTATTCAAAGATATCATTAATTTAAAAATTCTACAAAATAATCAAATTAAGTTTAAAATATTTATTATGGTACACTAATCCACCATTTAATACACTGATATCACTCAATTAACTTCCGAACGTTACAAATTATCAGTCATAATATACAAAAACGCTAACATAGTAATGTTAAGGGCCACCTATTTTCCAAAATTCTTTAAAAAATAGAAGTTAAAACACTGGAAAATCGAGTGTAAATGGAATAGATAGTGCTACGGATAGATCTTTTAGCCTGGGCTATGAACAATCAACCAAATTTTTAATCACTCCTCTTGCCAGAGAACACATTGATGATGACAGATATGTACATAAGCACCTTTAAAAATACATGAAAAATGCTTATATTTTTGCGCTATTACATCATTCTGCTCAAAGGAATTATTTGATTCTGTGAAGAAACCCTCTGTAAAGGAGAAATAAATTGCGGCATTGTCATACCCCCAGAAACAATGATCTCTGCATTACATCCCATACATCCCAAGAATAAGAAAATGTAAGAAAACATGTGATGAAGATCCATTTTTGAATGCTTTAATACCAGTAATTTTCATATTTGCGTTTCCTTTTGGCCAATACACATTAGTTTTGATAAACAATGAGGAGAATTTACAAAACTTCAAGAGATAATATGGTCTAGTTGTCTACAAAAAGATGAATAGGCATCTAATGGAAAAGCATTCTCGCACGTCATGGAACATTGAAAATTCCTATCAATTATCAACTATAACACGAATTTTGAGCTTTGATCATTGGTGGTAGCAGGCGTTAAAAGCAAAACCAAAGACTAGAATGTTGACGATCCACCAAAGCCTAGCTAACTACAAGTTTACAAGAAAGTGTTATTCCGCAATTCCTCAACTCTAAACGATATGATTAAAAACTTAAATGAGTTGTTATGTTTTCCTACCATTATAGATCAAAGAAAGAGAAAATTGTCGGACTAAAAGAGTTAACAGTGGTCATAACAGTAGTTAAAGCAGCAGACATGCCTATGCCTTCTCGGGTAGATAGATTTGGCCTTATGATCTCTTCGGAGTTGATAAGAACTATATCGCCAATGTATAGATGATTCGTTGGAATAAAAATACTGCATAACTCTTCATCTTCATCATCCTTCTGCAAGAAGACCATAGAAACAGAGCAAGTATAATTTTTCTGTTGACCTCAGCAAACCCCTAAACAACGTGCTTAACCATCACAGGAAACCCGCACGTTGAAAAATATCAGTAAACACCTTAAACTAACTTTAATATTTATTTTATCATATCAGAAAAAAGTCACGTCAAACAAACTATTCGTTTGTCATATAATGTACCAGAGCTGCTAGCAGTTTGGTCTAGCCAATAATTATTACACTGCAACCGGATCCTTGATTGAAATTTTGCTGCATACCTCAATAAGAAAAGACAGCTTTCTTGTCATTTGTTTGCCATCAACCAGCCCTACAATTTTGTCGAGATTTATCTTTGTACATCTATTTGTTACCTTAAATATTCCTGGGTGACACTGTTCTGGAATTCTAGTTAGATTTTTTTTTTTCCAAAAAAAATATTCCCTTATTGCTATCTGCCCATTTCATATATTACAGCCCCTTTGGTAAGAATTTATTTGCTTAGCAATTGAACATCAACCTAAGTTGCTATCCAAGTAACCCATACAGATGGAACAAATGAAGGCTCAATAAAAAGGTAATCGACTTTTGAATACTTGGAACATGGAATAATCAAATGGTATCTTTTCATTCTTCTTTTTTCAACAAGAAATTGTAATACGATATCAACCAAAAGTAGGAATAAGCAATACATGGGAAAATAAGATACCATAAACAAAAACTTGAAGGATTGAAATTCAAAACAATCTCTACCAAAGAGGAGGCAAAACAAATGAATGAAAAGACAGAAAAAAAGGGTACCTGTAGGGTGACAGTGGATGTTATAAAACCAAAAGCATATTCACCGACTCTTGGGTGACGAATAATTGCAACTTTTTTGAAAGCTGTGGTGTTTCGGTCTGCAATGAAAACAAGGCAAAGTGTGTGTTTAGAATATACTTGTACGGTTAAATTTTCTAGAAGGTAAAAAAATCACGTTGGCATCAACATATCAAACCAATATTGAAATGGACGACAAGAAATTGATTAACAAAATAAAGAAAGAAAAGAAGGCTAGGGAGAATGTTGTATGTAGGGCTTCTATATTCCATTAACAAAACCATATTTCTAAAAATTATATGCATGCCCATGGAAATGGATGATGGACCATCATTCATGAAAATATCTAGCCTAGGCAACTTCCCTCCAAAATTTGCATCTCATATAATGCAGATCTACTTCCCCCAAAGTTCAATATTTTGACAGATAACTAGATCGACTAAGTCCTCTCGGAGAGTAGAGGTAGCTACTTCGAATTTTCAACTATGAGAGCCCGGAAATTCTGAGTTCCCCATCGAGGAAAACTAGTGGAGATGCAGTAGCCTTTAGATCTCCCACACTGAATATAATGGCCTGTAAATACCCTGGGCAGAATACATGCATAGAAACATTCTTGAATTTTTAAATCCTCCATCCAATATCATATATTTAGCCACCAATCACATACTGGAATAAGAATATTTACCTGGAGAAATTGCAGCACTTATTCGTTTGGATGCCAAATATATATGTTTAACGAAGGGCCTTCTCTTTATAAGCCATTCTCCAAGTGAGAAAACGGCAGCACCCATCCATGATGAAACAAAAACACCAACAAGGAATACAAAGAGAAGAGATGTAACAAATCCAAGTCCTGCGTTAGCAAACCAAGTGTTTTTTAGTGTAATACCAAAACAGAATTTAAGAAAAAATCAAAAAGCACTAATCAAAGTGTTATATCAAATATGAATCAACAACAATCAAGTCAAAAAACATTTTAAGTAGAATAATCCTTTCTCTATGATATATTAGTCATGGTTGTCATAGATTGTAAAGAAAGATCACAAATCATAAAATGCATGGAGAAGGCATTCACTACTATTTAATATATTTCAGCACCGCCAACCTATGTGACTAACAACGGAAAAGCCTTACTTTCCTCAAGGGAAAATCAATGGAGCACTATGTATCCTCTGAAGCCTTAACTACAAAAGACGCCCAAATTGGTAAATACAACCTGATACCATCAAGAATCCTGATTGCCAACACTATGAGCACTTTTTATTACATTTCTTCAAATTTTAGACAAAGTGTATGCTTTAATTCCCAATAATAAAGGTTGACGCCAGCTTCCTTTATCAATTTCAGTAGTTCACTCAAAATTCAAATCTTAATTTTTCTCTTTAAGAACTAAATTAATGACGTTAACTGTTTTGTCAAGTGGAACTTCAAGTCATTAGAGCTTTACTGAAAATGTAAACTCCTTTTGGACGTCAGCAATTGCTATGGCTCAAAATTATATCGGAAGTGCACTTAACAAAGCTTCCTCAGAATAGTACTCTAGACCAATGTGTTACCTTGATTAAATATTCGATTCTAGCTTTGACACATAGGGGCCGTTTGGTATTGTTTTCCAAATAGATGAAAATGTTTTTGTTTTGAAAAATGAGAATTTTTTGAGAATTATTCTGAAAGTGTTTTTAAAATTTTTGCCTCAAAAGACGTGCGAAAACATTTCCAAAAATTTTAAGAATAAAAACAAACAGGGCCTATATAGTTTCCTTCTTACAGCTTGCATATGCAGGAAGCTCAACAAACTATATTGGTAGGTTAGAAATGAATTATTTGCAGGGTGACAGATATGCTACTATTGTCCATGAGTAAATAAGTTAGGATAATCTTTCTTGCTGTGTCTGAAACCTTTATCTCTTCATTAGCATCTTATTTGAAACATGTTTCCTTAGCATCTTAATTTAACTGTGCTCTTAATTAAAGCAGTGATACCCAATTTAGCACAGATTTTAACCTTGAGAATAATCTAATTAATTCCAAACGTTAGCTATGTCAAAAAGCAATCATCAGAATTATGTCTTGCACAGTTAATATGAGTGTTCTAAAAAGATCCACTCCAATCATGCATTTAGGACTTACCAAAAATGTCAAAGCCAAGCTGTTCATATAGTGGACTGAAGAAACCATCCACAAACTCAATAAACCACCAGGTAATGAAAATGTAACTGCAACTGGGAACAGAACTACGCTGCAGTATCACAATTTCAAGAAACATTAACATTTGAAGATCGTTAGAAAATAGTTAACATTATATATCTGAAGCTACAGTTAAGCTTGTTACCATCCAGTCATAAATTTCTTTGACACCCAACTTTGGAGAACAAAACAGCAAGCCTGTACATACAGAACAAGAAGATCATGATAGGAAACAAAAGGACATCAACGTAACATAATCTTATTTGTAAGAAGTCTTAGTTTAATCTAGACCTTTTTTTGCTTGATACTACAGAATTCACTTGTGTAAATCTTCTTAAAGGATGCTGCACAACTCCAAACACAGATTGGTTTCATAATTTTACAAAAGAAAAAAGTAGATCTCCGAGGGATGCATGCCTTGCCAAAATTTATATTTGAGCATATCTTTGGATCAAACAAAGTCCAAACTCCAAAGTGGCAGCAATGACTATGAGGTCTCACATGTCACTTTTTCCCCCTCGATAAACCACTCACGTGTCTGATTCCTTACATATAGCTACTTTGTTATAAAAGCACCTTTGAGTAGGCCTTTCAGAGTATTTTATAATGTTAAGTCCTAACTAAAATTCTACAACTAAAATCTTATTTCCTTGAACAGTGCATAAAACAAGATACAGTTATACATCTAACAAAAATGCTCAGCAAAAACCAAAGGAAGAAATCACAAATGAATCAAAATCTTCAGGGAGAAGCGTCATGCTCAAGATGTTACTGATTCTTTGTTAATTGTGCCATATCTTAAGTTGAATACGTAAGTAGAAGCTTATTTTCTTCGTGTTCAAATGTCTGCCAGCAAGAATTATATGTGCAAAAAAACCCCTCGTCCCACAAAACAACGGGTATACTTTCTTTTTCTCTTTTTTTCTCCTTTACTTTCCCCTTCTTTTGATGCTAGATTATGTTTGGTTCTGCTCAATAACACCCCACACACTCCATAAGCAATCTCCACAGACCCCACCAAACGAATAATCTATACTATTATTCAGCAACGAGATATATCTGGAACAAAAACCCTTAATTCTGCCTTTTCCTAATAAAGTTTGCACCTAAAATTCAATCCATGATTCCTTATACGTAAAATCTTGCACATTTCAGAAATAATTTCAAGTTCCTAAGCAGTTATCGACCCTAACATAATTCTTCAATTTTTTATTTGAATTTTCCATTTTCATAATCCCACATTTTTTGAAATGCCTCGATTTGAATGAAGAAAGGGAAATAAGACCAAAAAACAAAAAATTGGAATTAATAATCGCAAAATCCCACATTGTTCAAAATGTCTCAATTCAAATAAGACCACAAAACAAAGAAAAAAAAAAGGAAAAAAAACCTCCAAATATTGAAAACAACAACAGCAAAATCCCAGATTAAAGCAGAAATACTAAATATGACCAGAAAAACCAAGGAAAAAAAATTGAAAATAATGACAATAATAACAATAATCAGCGAACTGACGGGGAGATAAAAGAAATAAAAAAGGACGACCTTACGAGTGGACATATTGGGCGAGCTTGGCGGGGATTTGGCTGGATCCTCCGGATCTTGTTCGCCATTTTCAGCTTGACTCAGTGGAATCGAAGTCGACTCTTTTTGTTCCGCCATTTCTGGTCCCGCCAAGACTTCCGCCGACGGATCTGCAAAGGACGTCGAACTTGAAACTTGGCTACGTACACAACAACGTCGGAGAGAAAATCTGCTTAAGAGCGAGAAACCTAGAGAGAGAAAGTGAAGAAGAAGAAGAAGTGAGAGAATAGAATACTACCTCAAAGATTCAGAGGCTTAGCGTTAAGCCAAAGATAACTGGTCTAATTCAGAAGAAGGTGTTTTTTGAGAAAATTCATCATTAAGCAACGCAAATGTGTCTGAATTATATTATTGATTTTTTTTTTTTACTTTATTTATTTTGGTTTTCTACTTTTTTTCGATATAGATATAAATTATTGTAAATTTCAGCATTATATTGCTTTGTTAATAAAAACTGAAAAAAAAAAAGTTTAGTTTTGGAGGAGTGGTGACTTCTCACGTTACTTTAAGTTGAATTATAGTTGTTTCAAAAAACAAAAAAAGTGTAGTTTTGGAGGAGTGGTGACTTATCACGTTACTTTAAGTTGAATTATAGTTGTTTCAAAAAACAAAAAAAGAATTATGGTTGTATAGTGTGATTCAAGGCTTCTTCGTGCAAAGTTGTTTTATGTGATATCATCACATCATTTTTAAAACTAAAATATAATAAAAGTTTCAAGTTCTTGACCTGCCGCGAGAGCTATGATAGATTCAGAATATGAAGCAACTGAGGGCTTAATAAAAGAAAATTAAAATAATTAAAAAGATTCGGTAGAACTTATAATATTATTGTCTTCATTTATCCACTGATCTTGTTTTTTCGGACGATTCTTTACCTTCAGCTTAGATTCGCATAGGGACAATTTCAGCCTCTAGCAAGAAGGAGATCGGACATGACCAATAGTAGAATAAGTAGACAGGAAAGAGGGAAGGAAGTTAGTTCAATTTGTTAAATCAAATAATAAAAGAAAAGCTGCACATAAAAAGAAAAGGGGGAGTAAAATCATATAATAAAAGAAAGGCTGCACATAAAAAGAAAAGGGGGAGTAAGTGGGCTACTGGCCCTAGCACACTTAGATAAGGCACGGAACTAATAGAAATTGTTGAAGAATTTACAGTAGAAGAAGGTTGTAACACCTGAAATTAATTGAGTGTAATTAGAGTATTAAATGATAGATTAGTGTATCATAATAAGTGTTTTCAACTTAAGTTTATCATTTTGTGAAAATTAAGAAAACTTATGTTATTTTACACTTTTAATAATTTTTAATTAATCTAAATTGTTTTTAATTGTTAATTGAATTTTTTAACAAAACAATTTGATTTGAAAACTGTGTGCTGTCGTACACAGTCTTGTAAAACTAATTGTCTTTTCTCCCTCTATTTAAAACTCTCTCTCTCTCTCCTCACTCTCTCACTCGTTCATCTCTCTCCTCCCTTCCCCTTTCTCTCGGTTCCCTTGCTCTCTCTCATTCTCTCTCTAAAATTTTTGAATCCAATTTCGATTTCAAGCTTCGGGTTAGTAAATTGAAGGCTCGGGAACGAGATTCAACAACAAAAACATCGTTTTAAAGCTTCGATTCGAAGTTAGTTTTTAAAATTCAAAAGTTTTTCTATTTTTTAAATTTTCTTGCATTTTGAAAACTA
This sequence comes from Artocarpus hirsutus, assembly GCA_946598075.1. Taxonomy (NCBI): domain Eukaryota; kingdom Viridiplantae; phylum Streptophyta; class Magnoliopsida; order Rosales; family Moraceae; genus Artocarpus; species Artocarpus hirsutus. The sequence continues at coordinate 24,041 of CAMOHE010056316.1, read as the reverse complement.
AAAATTTCTAAGCTTAGAAAAGCTTCAATCTAAGTTAGATGGACTTAGATTAGCTAGAATACAAACTTTATTTCATCAAAAACGAATTGAAATCAAGATTTTTCATTTTTCCTCTATTTTCTCTATTTTTGGATTTTTGAGAAAAATCTTGTTTAAAACTTGATTTAATTCATTAAAAAGTGTTCTACTATGATTTTCTATTGTTCATGATGATTTCCTATGCCTGAGAATTGAGAAAAACATGTTAGATTTTAAGATTTGGATTCGAGAGACCGAGACCCGTGCGTGAAAATTTCTAGAATTTCCCAGATTGGCAGGCCGAACTTGACCTTCGGCAGACCGAATGAAAAGGATCGGCAGGCCAGATTCATCCGATCGGCAGGCCGAACCTGGGAAACTTCAACCGATCGAACTTGGCTTTCCGGCAGTTCGGCTGGCCGAACCAGGGGGACCGGCAGGCCGACCGAACCTAAACCCAATTTTGTGATTTTCACTGTTTTGAGCCCTGATTGAAATTCCAACTTTATAAAATGATTTTATAAACCTAAATGGCACACTAGGACACCATGAGATGATTTAATATCATAGGATACCTCGGGTTAGATACTACTAAACTAAGTTACTATGCGTTTAGGACTTGTGCGTGGATCCATGGAGCTAACGTATAGCGGACCGGGATTACGGTGTGGGACACCGACATGGTTATCGAGGTAGGACTTCTACCCATTTCATTTGGTAGCCCTATTTCAAAGTGATTTAAGCCAAAAATGAATTTTTATCAAATGTTTTCGATGACTGATTAGGAAATGATTTTGTTTAAATATCTTTACAAATGGTTGATTGAGAAATGTTCATAATGAACTTCATAATGAATGTAAATGACTATATTTGGAAAACAAAGATTATAATAATTATAAAGAGATATATGGGCATGACGCCATAATAGAGATCGGGTCGTGTAGTGAACGACTTTGAGAGCAGGTCCCAAAACCCGGCTGGGCCACTTCGGTGGTGAATAATTGGTTTGCCCGAGAGAATTAAAAAGGTACTCTTGACAAACTATTTTCAATGGAATTTTAGTAAATGTAAATACATATTTGATTTATTTAATTATTTATTTATTAAGAAAGTTCTATTAGAATATTTATCTATTTATTTTAAAATATAGTCCTACTGAGCCTTTCGCTCATATTTTTATTGTTTTAAAATCTTACCCCTAGGTGGATATCAACTTAGGATTGGAGAAGAGTCTGCTGACCAGACTTACGACGAGTAGAAGATTTGGGTAGGTTAAAATACAATTCAAGGCATGTAAGATCTTAACTTATTCTTTTATTTTGGGCTGTGGTTGTATTGTAATATTGTCAGTACTATATGTGTGTGCACAATATGTGAGCCAGTGGGACCCATACTCGTTCCACCCCATATTTAATTATTTTAATGTTGTTTTTATTTGTTTAATTATTATGATGGTTTATTTTATTTCCTTAAATTATTCTATTCGAACAAATTTTTAAAAATTATCTCATTTTTATTTATTAATTTAATTCTAAAACCCTGTTTTTAACCAAATCTTTATTTAATTAACTTAACTAAACCTCCACGTCACCTCTTGTACTCCGGGGCGTGACAGAATGGTATCAGAGCTCAAGGTTATGAACCTTGAAAATTATGCACATATAGGTACGACAATGAAATACCACTGAAAGTCTAAATTTTGTTTTCAAAAGTGAGAGAATGGCACCTAGACGTCGCTCGACAGCAGATGCCGAGTTTGGAAACGATGAGGGCATGATGAGGGCTATGTTTGCAACATTTTGACAGATGGCAGCAAGGGCAATACCTGATGATTTCGAGGCTAGTCGTCGGCATACGTACTTTAAGGAATTTCGACATACATCAGAACCGACTTTTGACAGAATTATGGACCCGCAGGTGGCAGAATATTGGTTAGACTCGATCGTGAAGCACTTGGATACGCTTGGTGTGCCAGTGGAGTATCGCGTGGAATTTGCAGCATATAAGTTTGAAGGTGGTGCTAATACTTGGTGGAAGCAAGCAAAGCGCTTGGAAAACAATGGTAATATTGATTGGGACAGATTCGAGGAGCTGTTCTATGATAGGTATTTTTCGTAGGGGTATAGGGACCAAAAGCCGGCAGAATTCTATAGGTTGCAGTAGGGCGACATGTCAATTCGGGAATATGAGACGAAGTTTAATGAATTGGCCAGGTTTGCTCCCTCAACAGTGGCATAGGAGCGTGAAAGGTGTATCAAATTTCAGGAAAGACTTAAGGCTCCTATTCGATGACAGATAGTTGCCCTACGACTCTAGAATTTTGGAGAGCTTGTGTCATCAGCAATATCAGTAGAGAATGATTACGTGCAGTATTATGAGAACCGAGCTAAGGCATCAAGAGGACCACAGAGGAGCGAAAGAAGGAGCGTCAGTAGTCGACCGACTCCAAGAAAGAGCAAACAGGGTGGCGTGAACAGCGGCAGCAGCAGTTCATCCAGCAGCAGGCGCAGCAAACCCTACAGCTTTCACTGTCACTATAGCCAACAGCCACGACACATCAAGAGGAATTGCCCGATCAGGAGTGCTCGCTTAGGACTTCAAACCAGAGAAGGAGCTAGTCGTCAGCCTCAGCTTCAGACTCTATCTCAACTGCAGCAGTATCCTCAGCTTCCATTCCATCAGTTCTCTCCTCAGCAAATATTGTATCCAACGCAAGGACATCATCTGCAGAGTTTTCAACGTAACATCCCTCAGTATCGAGCACCGAGTACAGCTAGTGTCCAGTCACCATCATCGCAGCAGTATCGGCCAGTTAATCTAGGAACTAGTAACATGGGTAGAGGTAAAGGAAAAGCTCCAGTGTAGGTTCACACGATGACATCAGGGAGTTCAGATGCCCAGACCAATAACGCAGTTGTCGATGGTATGATCATGGTTTCTCAGTCCTTAGCACACGTGTTGTTTGATACTGGTGCCACTCATTCTCTCATTTCGAGCTCTTTTGTACATGCCTTGGGATTAGAAATAGAAGAATTTGACGAGCCCTTGGTCATAGCTTCACCCTTGGGGCGGGTGTGTATGAATAGTATTTGTAGAGCTTGTAAAATAAAGATCGGGGATGAGATTTTGAAAAGCGATTTGATTGTAATCCCCATGAGAACCTATGATGTAATCCTAGGGATGGACTGGTTGTCCAGATATAGTGCAGTAGTGGACTGCCAATTCAGAAAAGTAACCCTAGTGTCTGATAGGGGGACGGTAATCACCTACCAGGGTGTTAGTGATCGACTAATGAGTGAGCGTCGTGTTAGGGCATGTCTCGAAGGGCGGAAGAACGCAGTTTGTTACGCTATCTTCATGGATTTGGAAGAAGATCCTAGTGTTTCGAAAAGACGTGCAGTGATTCCAATGGTAGACGAATTTGAAGATGTCTTCCCCGACGAGCTACCAGGATTACCACAGCATCGGGAGATCGAGTTTGGTATCGAATTATTTTCGAGAACAGCACCTATTTCTATAGCACCCTACCGGATGGCGCCGGTAGAGATGAAAGAACTCAGGAAGCAACTTCAGGAGCTTGCTGACAAGGGATATATCCAGAATAGTACATCACCGTGGGGAGCACCGGTCTTGTTTGCTAAGAAGCATGATGAAACTCTCAGGTTGTGTATAGATTACCGACAGTTGAATCGAGTCACAGTAAAGAATAAGTATCCATTGCCCAGGATCGATGAGTTGTTTGATCAGTTGGGAGGTTCGCGGTACTTCTCAAAGATAGATTTGAGGTCAGGATATCATCAGCTCAAGATTAAGGAAGAGGATATTCTCAAGACAACTTTTAGGACCTGGTATGGACATTTCGAGTTTCTAGTAATGTCGTTTGGATTAACGAACGCTCCGGTAGCTTTCATGGATTTGATGAACAGGATATTCATGCCTTACTTGTATCAGTTCGTGATTGTGTTTATCGACGACATTTTGGTTTATTCTAAGACTTGGGAAGAGCATGAGCAGCATCTCAGGATTGTGCTTCAAACTCTGCGAGAACATCAGTTGTACGCCAAGAAGGAAAAGTGCGAGTTTTGGTTGATGGAAGTCAAATTTCTAGGTCATGTTATTTCCGAGCATGGTATCTCAGTGGATCCATCGAAGATAGAAGCCATTGTGGATTGGGAACGACCAAGGAATGTGGCAGAGATCCACAGCTTTTTGGGACTTACAGGATATTATAGGAAATTGATGAAGGACTTCTCGAAGATAGCAGCGCCGTTAACAAGATTAATTAGGAAAAATGTTAGGTTTGAGTGGAATGAAGAATGCGAGTTTGCTTTTCAAGAATTGAAGGATTGATTGACTTTAGCTCCAGTGTTGATCATTCCTAGCAGTGACGAGCCATACGAAGTTTACACAGATGCGTCAGGACATGGACTTGGATGTGTGTTGATGCAACAGGGACGCGTGGTAGCTTATGGATCGAGACAGTTATGACCTCACGAGCGGAATTATCCTACCCATGATTTGGAGCTCGCAGCAGTGATTCATGCATTGAAGATCTGGAGATGTTATTTGTTCAGGGCAACATTTTAGGTTTTCTCCGACCTCAAGAGCTTGAAGTATCTGTTCACTCAAAGGGATTTGAATTTGAGACAGCGGAGATGGATGGAATATATGGAAGATTATGATTTTGCGTTGCAGTATCATCCCAGGAAAGCTAATATTGTCACGGATGTGCTCAATCGAAAATCTTCAGGAATTCTCGCTTGTTTGGCTCTCGAGGATTGGAAAAGGGATGCGACAGTAAGTGGGTTCGGTCTACAGTATTGCGAGGACTACGATCGTATTGCGGTGTATCACATAAAGATGACCCCAACTCTTGTTCAGATTGTGAAGCAGAACCAGTGGCAAGACCAGCATCTTCAAGGAATCTAGACGCGGATTCGGAATGGGGAGCAGTTTGAAGAATGAAGGATACATACAGATGGATCATTGTACTTTAGGAAATGTTTGGCGGTTCCAGCTATCGCTGAAGTGAAGAAAGCCATAATGGACGAAGCTCATGGATCTCAGTTCGCTATTCATCCAGGGAGTACGAAGATGTATCGTGACTTGAAGAGGCAATACTGGTGGAGAGGCATGAAGAAGGACATTCGAGAATACATAGCCAAATACGCGATTTGTCTTCAGGTGAAAGCCAAGCATCAGAAGCCAGCAGGTCAGCTTCAGCCGCTTCCTATTCTAGGATGGAAATGGGAACACGTGACGATGGATTTTCTTACCGGATTGCCGAGGACAGAGTAGCGGCACGATGCGATTTGGGTCGTGATTGACAAGTTAACAAAGTCAGCTTATTTCATGTCGTTCAGATCGACATGTTCGAGGAGGATTCTTGGGGAGTTGTATATGCAGAACATAGTACGATTGCATGGAGTTCCTTTGTCCATCACATCAGATAGGGATACCAGGTTTAACGTTAAATATTGGAGGAGCTTCTAGGAGGCTATAGGCACAGATTTGAACTTTAGCACAACATTTCATCCTTAGATTGATGGGCAGTCTGAGCAGATTATTCAGATTCTCGAAGACATGTTACATGCATGCGCATTAGATTTCGACGGGAACTGGAAGAAATACTTGCATCTGGAGGAGTTCGCATACAACAATAGCTATCAATCGAGTATTGGTATGGCACCATTCGAGATACTGTATGGGCGACCATGTCGATCGCCAGTGTGTTGGGCTGAGCCAGAAGATAGGGTTATTCTTGGACCAGATGAGATTCGTGATAGCAACAAGAAGATCGTCGTGATTCGAGATCGATTGAAAGTAGCTCAGAGTCGACAGAAGAGCTATGAGGATAGAAGACGATGACCTTTGGAATTTGAGGTTGGAGATTTCGTACTCTTGAAGGTATCACCTCGCAAAGGCATTTCGAGATTCGGAGTAAAAGGAAAATTCGCGCCAAGATATATTGGACAGTTCGTGACTACTCAACGTGTTGGAGTGGTTGCGTATCGACTCAACCTTCCTTTGGAACTTTCGAATGTTCATGACATATTCCATGTATCGATGCTTCGGAAGTGTCCACCTGAGCAGGATAAGATCATTTCGATTTAGGATGTGCAGATTCAGGAAGACATGATGTATAAAGAAATGCCGATTCAGATCATCCATTGTAAAGTAAGTAGTTTACGCCGTCATGAGATCTCGTTAGTTAAGGTCATGTAGTAGCATCACGGGATTGATGAAGCTACTTGGGAATTAGAGTCAAGTATGCGAGAGTTGTATCCACATTTGTTTTGTCTTTGAAATTGATTTGTAAATTTCGAGGATGAAATTTCTTTTAGGGGTAGAGAGTTATAACACCCCGAAGTTAATTGAGTGTAATTAGAGTATTAAATGGTGGATTAGTGTGCCATAATAAGTGTTTTCAACTTAAGTTTATCATTTTGTGAAAATTAAGAAAACTTATGTTATTTTACACTTTTAATAATTTTTAATTAATCTAAATTGTTTTTAATTGTTAATTGAATTTTTTAACAAAGCAATTTGATTTGAAAACTGTGTGCTGTCGCACACAGTCTTGTAAAACTAGTTGTCTTTTCTCCCTCTATTTAAAACTTTCTCTCTCTCTCCTCACTCTCTCACTCGTTCATCTCTCTCCTCTCTTCCCCTCTCTCTCGGTTCCCTTGCTCTCTCTCATTCTCTCTCTAAAATTTTTGAATCAAATTTTGATTTCAAGCTTTGGGTTAGTAGATTGAAGGCTCAAGAATGAGATTCAACAACAAAAACATCGTTTTAAAGCTTCGATTCGAAGTTAGTTTCTAAAATTTAAAAGTTTTTCTATTTTTTAAATTTTATTGCATTTTGAAAACTAAGAATTTCTAAGCTTAGAAAAGCTTCAATCTAAGTTAGATGGACTTAGATTAGCTAGAATACAAACTTTATTTCATCAAAAATGGATTGAAATCAAGATTTTTCATTTTTCCTCTATTTTCTCTATTTTTGGATTTTTGAGAAAAATCTTATTTAAAACTTGATTTAATTCATTAAAAAGTGTTCTACTATGATTTTCTATTGTTTATGATGATTTCCCACGCCTGAGAATTGAGAAAAACAGGTTAGATTTAAAGATTTGGATTCGAGAGGCCGAGACCCATGCGTGAGAATTTTTGGAATTTCTCAAATCAACAGGCCGAACTTGACCTTCGGCAGGCCAAATTCAAAGGATCGGCAGGCCGAATTCATCTGACCAGTAGGCTAAACTTGAGAAACTTCGGCCGATCGGACTTGGCTTTCCAGCAGGCCAAACTGTGCAGTTCGGCCGGCCGAACCAGGGGGACCAACAGGCCGACCGAACCTAAACCCAATTTTATGATTTTCACCCATTTTCACTCTTTTGAACCCTGATTGAAATTCCAACTTTATACAATAATTTTATAAACCTAAATGGCACACTAGGACACCATGAGATGATTTAGTTTCATAGGATACCTCGGGTTAGATACTAATGAACTAAGTTACTATGTGTTTAGGAATTGTGCATGGATTCGCAGAGCTAACGTATAGCGGACCGGGATTATGGTGTGGGACATCGACATGGATATCGAGGTAGGACTTCTACTCCTTTTCTTTGGTAGCCCTATTTCAAAATGATTTAAGCCAAAAATGAATTTTTATCAAATGATTTCGATGACTGATTGGGAAATGATTTTGTTTAAATATCTTTACAAACGGTTGATTGAGAAATGTTCATAATGAACTTCATAATGAATGTAAATGACTATATTTGGTAAATAGAGATTATAATAATTATAAAGAGATATATGGGCATGACGCCAAAATAGAGATCGAGTCGTGTAGTGAACGATCTTGGTGGCAGGTCCCGAAACCCAACTGGGCCACTTCGGTGGTGAATAATTGGTTTGCTCGAGAGAATTAAAAAGGTACTCTTGACAAACTGTTTTCAATGGAATTTTAGTAAATGTAAATACATATTTATTTATTTATTTATTAAGAAAGTTCTATTAGAATATTTATCTGTTTATTTTAAAATATAGTCCTACTGAGCCTTTCGCTCACGTTTTTATTGTTTTAAAATCTTACCCTTAGGTGGATATCAGCTTAGGATTGGAGAAGAGTCTGCTGACTGGACTTACGACCAGTAGAAGATTTGGGTAGGTTAAAATACAATTCAAGGCATGTAAGATCTTAACTTATTCTTTTATTTTGGGCTATGGTTGTATTGTAATATTGTTAGTACTACATGTGTATGCACAATATATGGGCCAGTGGGACCCATACTCGTTCCACCCCATATTTAATTATTTTAATGTTGTTTTTATTTGCTTAATTATTATGATGGTTTATTTTATTTTCTTAAATTATTCTATTCGAACAATTTTAAAAAATTATCTCATTTTTATTTATTAATTTAATTCTAAAACCCTATTTTTAACTAAATCTTTATTTAATTAACTTAACTAAACCACCACGTCACCTCTCATACTCCGGGGCGTGACAAAGGTGCAGCTATTACAGACTCGGTTTAAGCTGTTGGGGGAAGAACCACGGTAAGGACACTAGGGGCATGCCCTAACGAGAATGGGAATGGTTTTATTGTAGAACATGGTTGAAAATCATCTAAACTTGAGCGAGGGCAAAGTTTAAATTTTAGGTATTTTGCCCAATTTAAAACCGTTTTCATAAATTATAACCATCTCAATTATTTTTTCACCAGATATAAGTTTGAACTGTCTTTGTGGATTAAAGCCGTTTTTATGGTTTAAAACTGCCTCTGTGGTTTAGACTTACGCACCAAACAGCACATAATAAATTAGGAAATTAGAAATGATTAAAAAAGCAGAAAAGAAAAGAAAAGAAAAGAGTGTTTAAAGGGGAAACAAATAAAAATGGGATGCCAAGACGAGTGTTATTCTCTCCATACTAGTTCAAAGGCACGTGCATATACAGATGTGTATTCAATTTGTTGAATTTTTTTATTCAAACAAGTTAAATATTTATTTGTGTATGTAGTATAAACTAAAGATTTGAATTCAAAAATTGTAGTAGTTTAAATTTTATGAGACAAATACTGATGCAAAACCATAAATCCTTATCGATTGATTATTTTAGAGAAAGTTATTTCAATTAAGCAATTAGGTAAATAAAAAAATTATTTATGAAAGCTATATTTAACATTAAAATATTTATATTAGAGAATTTGTGAAAGAAAAATTTAAACAGGGACATATTTAAGAGTAACGATTTTAATAGAGACAAATTAGATAAAAGAAAGTACATCAACGACACACACTTTGGTTATAAAGTTTTAAGAAAAATGTTAAAAAGAAGGTAAAAATGAAAAAAAAATAAAATAAAATATTTAGGAATAAAAAACAAAAAAAAAGTTAAAAAAAGTAAGGAACCAAAATGCACATTTCAACCAAAAAGTGGGTTTTGGTTGAAAATAAATGGTAAAGAATATTGGTTGTTCTATAATAATAAATACAAATATATGAGCAAACTAAAGAAAGAGAAATACACTAATACTAAATAAAAAAAAAAACAAGTTCTAAAAAAATAGAGTAAAGGTTTAGCAGAAAATGGTAAAATTCTCCACTAAGGGAGTGCATATTGAGATATATTGGATTTTAATCGAATAGTCTTAACAAAAACTGACATTTGAAAAAATAAGATAAACACCAAAAAGTCATCTCTCTCTCTCTTTCAATCTCTTAACAAAAAAAAAAGCACTCTTCTCCTAATCATCAATCAATCAAATCAAAACTTTGCCTAAACCCTCCAAAAACAATTCTTCTACATCTTCTATTATCTTTGGCTATGAGGCATAAAAATGTCCTTCCCTTTCTGGATATGCCACGTCTATTTTTCTCATGTGTGAATGAAAAAGCTCGATAATAAAATTAACAAATGTTTCATAGGTTTGTAAATGGTTTTGAGTGAATTAAAACAAAGTAACCTTTTTTTAGAAAAACTATAGAAAATGAAAGAATTTAAAGGACATTTACTTTATCTTATGGGTGGTAAATTAGTTCAAATTCCTCCATCGAATTCTCCTTAAATATATAGCTAATGCTTTGTATTTTGAATTTTGAGATGATATCCTCTATTGTAGTTGTAGAGCATCATATAAAAACTTTATTTTTAATATCTTTGACACACAAGTCTAACTAAAAAAGAAGAGATTTGAATCAAAACCACCTACCCAAATGATACTTCGTCGTCTCTTACCTCTTCCCTATTAGAAAAATAGTACGCAGTGGAAATTAAAAAAAATTTTATACACCAGATCTTACTAACCTTGTTTGCAAAGCTCCTATAATCGATTAAAAGAATAATGTTCCAGAAGAGCCTCAACCAGCTAGTCTTATTTGCTATTCTCTATCTACGATAGGAGTGCATGTGGGCGCACATTGTATATCTATTCCCCAATGACTCTCCTTCCAACCAATTGAGAAATATCCAAAACTATCGTTCGTGATTTATGAACAATAGCTCTTCAGATGAGTTTTAGAGACTCACAAATAGAGTGCTCACTCTTGATCTCTCAACTGATTTAAATAACTCATGAGTCTCACTTCCTATTTATAGAGGTCAGACCTAGAGTCAGTCATTATCAAATAAGACCTTAAAATTTGAATTTAAATCAATTTTAAAGTATAATCCACGTAATCAAACTCGGACTCTAATTGTCGCGATCGACCATGATACAAAGGCGTGGTCGACCGCGCTATCGCTGATTCCCAAGTTCAAATTTAATTTGAACTCTATAGGTTGATCCGATAAATGCTATGTCAACCAAGTGGATAAACCTTATCTTATTAGTTCCGAGTATCTTTTATAGAGCTTTAATTTTAATTCAAATAACCAAATAGAGAAATTTCTAATTAATATAGTCATATATAGATAAATCCATACGAATAAGATATTATCCACAGTAATTCAACACATTAATCTTGAATTAATTTACCAAATTAATTCAACTGATAAACAAACATGTTTATCCTGAATTAATTATAAAATTAATTCAACCGATAAATTGACATAAATTATTAAATCTAATTAACTCAAATTTTAGCCAATCTAATAATTTAACATAAGTCACCAATTTATTGGAAAACTTATTATGAGCTAGCAAAGGGGACCTGATAGACCTATAGAGTTCAAGCTCCCAATAATTATGAAACCCAATATCCGAGATATATATTTCATAATTATCAACTCTAATGCTACTCCATTAAAAGCTTAAAACTACACTCTCGAACTATATAGAATTACAAAGCCTGAATAGCTAAGTCTCCATGGCATATCATAATGTATCGTATCCTCATAGGATTATCTATGATTGGCTTGAGGATAAATTCTATCTTACCTTTCCAATTATTTTTCCCTATGTTTTATTATCTCACTATCGAAAAACTTATCATCCAAAGATAGTATACCATTCGATTACACCTATAAATCCAAATAGTTGAGTGCTCCAATTTTTCAATTACAGGATAACGCAAATAAAAGGATATCATCAACTTTTAAAGAGGAGTTATAGATTCCATATCTATAACTAACAAGTTTATGCTATCAAGAGTTATGTCTCCAATGTACCAATATACATACCATCATAAAATATGGATGTCACCCTTTTGTACATCAAAAGACAAAAATAAGACAACGGGCTCACTATTCATCTCAGGATTAAAAAACAACACATGTGATTGTCTAAAGTAAATTGATTTGCCGAGATAGAATAATTAATCCAAATCAATTATACTTTATGTTTTGATCCAATAAATCATCACCTATGACAATGCACTAAGGTTTCTATTCATGGAGTCTGCCTCCAATGGCCAAGACAAACCATCTCCTATTAAAGATATAGACAACATAACAATCTTTGCATGAATAAAGTGCCCAACTTTATTTCCCAGATTGCAGATCTTATAATTTAGACTGTCACCTTTAGAATCATGTCTTTCACATAATCTATCATATACCTGATTCTAAAGGCTTAGTCGACAATCTCAGACTTTTGTTTGCTTATCATACATCCAACAAATATGAACATAAAGAGGACAACAATTTGGTATATGAATAATAAATAAACTCTTTATTGATAAAAATATCTCCAAAAACATATTACATTTTTACTCCTTAGGGCATGCATATCTAACAATTTTCTACTTGTAGTAAGTGAGTAAATTTGACAAATCCGCATCCCTATAGCTTCCATATGCCTCTCGAAAACTCTTACAGTTAGTGTCTTCTTGAATAGATTACCTAAATTGTCCTTGGATATGATTTTGCATACGCCAATATGCCTACCCTCAACGAAGTCCTTTATCACATAATACTTTCGATCAATATGCTTACTCTTCTTGTGAAATCTTGGTTCCTTAACATTGGATACTACTACACTGCTATCACAATACAACGATACCGTTTTATCCATACCAAGAACTACCTTAAGATCCCTAAGAAACTTGCAGAGCTACACTGCTTCTTTTGAAGCGTCACTAGCTGCCACATACTTAGCCTCCATCATTGAATCTAAAGTGTAATCTTGCTTGACACTTCTCTAAACAATGGCACTACCACCTGGAGTAAACAAAAAACCCAAAGTCGATCTTCTTGAATCCAGACAAGATTGGAAATTCGAGTCAATGTATCCTAGAGGTATTTAATCCTCGCCCAAATACACAAGCACATACCTTGGAGTCCTTCTCAGGTACTTGAAAATATGCTTGACCGTAACCTAGTGGTTTGGTCCTGGATCCGACTGATATCGAGTTACAATCTTGACCACAAACTAATATCTGGTCGTATGCAAAGCAAGGCATAAATGAGACTACCCACTACTGAAGCATAAGGCACCTTCTTCATGTATTCTCTTTCCTCATCAAACTTTGGTGAGTCGTTCTTAGAAAAAGTAATTCTAAACCTAGATGGTTGCCTACCTTTCTTGGAATCCTACATTGTAGACCTTGTGAGAATTTTATCTATGTAACCTGCTTGAGACAAAGCTATCATTCTGTTCTTCCTATCCCAAAAGATTTGGATACTGACAATAAAATTAGCTTCACCTAAATCTTTCATGTCAATTTGCTTGGTCAACTATAATTTGACCAATGACAACACCCCTATGTCATTGCCAATTAGTAGAATATCATCTACATAGAGCAGTAGAAAAACCACCTTCCTATCCTTAATTTGTTTGTAAACACATGGTTCATCCACATTTTGTGTGAACCCATAAGTCTTTATCACTTGATCAAATCTTATGTTTCAAGAATGGGAAGCCTGCTTAAGTTCATAAATTGGCTTTAGCAGCTTACAAATCTTACCCTCCTAACCCTTAGCCTTGACCCCGTCTAGCTATACCATAAATATGGACTCATCAAGATAGCCATTTAAAAAAAGCCGTCTTGACATCCATCTGTCAAATCTTGTAGTCGAGAACGGCAGCTAGGGACAAAAGAATACTAATGGACTTAAGCATGGCTATAGGCGAAAAGGTTTACTCGTAATTGATTCCTTTCTTTTGTGTGTATCCCTTAGCTACCAGTCTAGCCTTATAGGTTTTAACTTTTCCATCTACTCCTTTCTTTTCCTTATAGATCTACTTACATCCTATGTGTTTTATCCCTTTGGGAAGATCCACAAGTTCCTAGACATGATTAGTCTCCATAAACTTCATCTCTATATTCATGGGCTCTGTCCAGAGTTTTGAATCAACATCCTTCATAGCCTCTTTGTAAGTGTAAGGATCCCTGTCATATTCAACCGGTTCTGCTAAGAAGGCCTTACCATTGAACATATACTTCTCGGGTTGATGCCCAATCCTTCCACTGTGTCGAAGCTCCTTAGGTTGTTGTTCATGTTCGATTGGCTTTTCTATACCGATTAGAACAGTTTCTACTGGAACCCCTAGAGTGATCGAATCACTTGCCAACTCCTCGAGCACCACTTTGCTTCGAAGCTTAAAGTCGTCCATGTAACTTTCCTCAAAGAAAGTTGCATTAGTTGAAACCACAACTTTATTTTCCTATGGGTTATAGAAATAACCCCCCTTTAGTCCCTTTTAGATATCCTACAAACACGCAAGCTTCTAAATGTGCTTTCAACTTATTTGCTTCCTTAAACAAGACATGAGCTAGACATCCCAATATGCAAATATGGTTTAAGGATGTCTTTTTGCCCATCCACAACTCATGAGGAGTTTTTGGAACCAATTTGAAGGCACATTGTTCAAAAGATAACATGCCGTTTGTAGTGCATATCCCCGAAAGGATGGAGGCAATGATAAATAACTCATTATGGACCTAATCATGTCCAACAAAGTCGTATTTCTTCTCTCAGCTATGCAAGTTTGCTACGGAGTGGCTGTCGTAGTCAAATGGGATAAATTCTCATTCTCTAACAAGTGTTATGAGAACTCATCAAAAAGGTATTTACCACCTTGATTAGATCGAAGTGCCTTTATGGGTCTACTCAATTGCTTTTTCACTTCAGCTTGAAACTCCCTGAACTTGTCATAAGTTTCACTTTTGTAGTGCATTATGTACACATACCTATACCTTGAGTAATCATCAATAAAAGTGACAAAATACTCATGCCCTCTTTACGCTGGATGTTCATAGGTCTATAAACATCACTATGCACTAGATCTAAAACACCTTTAGCCCTATTGCCCTTAGACCCAAATGGTCTTTTGGTCATTTTACCCTCTAAACAAGATTCACATTGTGGTATAGATTGCACTTTAAGTGACTTAAAGGTCCATCCCTTACCAACCTGTGAATAATGTTTATGCTAATATGACCTAGTTGCAAATGCCAAAGATAAGACTTATTAGGGCAATAAGTTTTAAGTCTTTTAGAGTTATTATCATTAACCTCAATGTTCAACAGTAAGTCCATCTTAGGTTTGATAAAATATAGATTATTTTGCATCTATCCATTACAGATAAAAAATTTGTTTTTACGAATCGTCACTTTATTATTAGAAGAAACTACATAAGAGTCTTTAAATAAACAAGCTACAGAAATTAAATTCATTTAAAGTTTAAGAACATAAAAATAATCTCGCAAAATTAAACTCCTATAAGTATCAAAATAAAGATGGATGTCTTCCATTGCTTTAGCCAACACTAAGGATCCATTGCCCATCTGAAGCGTGAAGTCTTCATGCAGCAGGCTTCTCATTTCTTTGAACCCCTACAGAGAAACACAAACATGATTAGTTGCTCCGAAATCTATGACCAAAGTGTCATTGGATTCCTCAACCAAACAAGTTTCAATAACCAGAAGATCACACCTATCTCCTCAAGAAAGGAAGTCCTTGCAATTCTTCTTAATATGCCTGACCTTCCCACAGAAAAAGGACTTGAGTTTTTTCAGGTTCTTCTTTTTCTTTTTCTTGTTCTTAGAGTTTGTAGGAATAGAAGATTTCCCGTTCTTAACCTATTGCTTCTTTCCATTCCTAGAGTTAGGATTGGAACCAGAAGCAGCAGCCAAGTTAGCCTCACCACCAGTAGGAGTTTCCCTAATCAAATTTTTGAATTCCTATAACTGCTTTATTAACTCAATCAAGGTCATATCCCTTCTATTGCTTAAATTAAATGAAGATCTAAAAGGATAAACTCTTAAAATGGAGTCTCAAAAACCATAGTCATTTGTGTTTTAGCATCAATGTCAGCTCCATTAGTTTGAGCCTCAGTGAGGTGATCCATGACCAATATGATATGCTCCTTCACAGACATCCCCGATCTTTGTTTTTAGTTTAGAAGTTTCCAAAGTGCCCCTTTCCATTTTCTTAGGGCCTAGCCTCCAAACATGTCTTCAAGATTATCCAAGATTTGCTTTGTAGTCTCATAATCTTCATGTTGGGCTATAGCACGTTATCCATGCTGACCATAACATAATAGCGGACCTAATCATTGGCATCCTTCTAGCGATCATACGCTTGGATTTGCTCGTTATTGGAATCTCCTGTAGGCTAGGGAGGACATAGAGTTGTCAGCATAAATT
This sequence comes from Artocarpus hirsutus, assembly GCA_946598075.1. Taxonomy (NCBI): domain Eukaryota; kingdom Viridiplantae; phylum Streptophyta; class Magnoliopsida; order Rosales; family Moraceae; genus Artocarpus; species Artocarpus hirsutus. Next base: position 7,980 of record CAMOHE010056316.1, on the reverse strand, counting down.
TTAGTTTCTCAAAGAACAAGACGATGTTTAGGTTCCATTTCTAATCATTATAGTTCTCACCAGTTAATTGGTTTTTATCGAGTATCAAATATAAAGCATTTTTAGATATTTTTAATCTACAATAAACAATCATATACCAAACATAAGCAAACATACTATAATAATATAGTAAGATAACGTAATTAGGTAAAATATACAAATATGTTTATGTGTCAAAACGTTGAAACAGTCACAACCTTACAATGCTAATTCCTAACTTAGAATTCAACAAGCCGCCTAAGGAAGACTCGCCAAATTTAATTAGGAACACGGATCCCCTCCTGATTAATATATGCCATTTAGGACCCTATGATCTAATATATATTAATAATCATTTCTTTGGCCATTAATTTTATTAACAGAGCTCCTATGGGAGGTTAATAATAAAACAACTTGAGTGTATAACCATCGTTTCAATATTTTATCTATGATTTATAATCACCACCTAGGGGTATGCAATGATGAATCATGCTAAAATACCTTATTCTCTCGGAGGTCTAACTCGGTATGTGATGAAGTCCCTTCTTAAGGGTCGGAACCACCATTAGCTACCTATGGACCAATGGTAGAGGCCGTAGGTCCTCTTTTCAAAAACCTTCTCCCACACAATCTTTTGAAATCAAGGTTTTATTTTAAAAAAAACATGCATGAACAATTTTTAATGAGCAGCACTCCTTATTCTATATGACATGTTATCAACAAACATGGCAAATCATATTATAATGCAGACAAGCAAAGCAATCATGCAAAGCTACAAGCAAAATAATAATAAATAGTCGTAATATTATGGTTCCACTCTAGAGAATAGAAAATAAATATTATAGGAGATCAATCAAAACATATTATCAATTCTTCATCCTTGAATCTTTAAATTGTATCCTTCTTCATGTATTATCCATCTTTAAGTCTTCAATCCTGCATAGATTGAATACTCCATATTTCTGGTCATATCCAAATTTAATGTTTCTTAAAATTGTCCCAAAAATAAAATCAAAACTACACCGAAAAACACACTTTTTTTCCAAAAACATAGCTCTTTGCTAGCTTGTTGAACTATGAATTTGGCCTGCCGGTGGCACAGTTGACCGCGGTATGTGTATCGTGGTCGACTGCCCGTCAATAGTTAGCCCACCAAGGCCAAAAGTTTGGTATGTCGCTAGAGCCACCATTCTACCCTGTGTTGCTGTGGTCGACCACAATATATGTATCCCGATCGACCGCGCCCTCACTTAGGCTAAATTTTCAAAAAATAATTTTAAAGGAAATTTTTCAATTTTAATTTCAACAATTCAAAAACATAAAATTAGAAACTCAAGAAATACCTGTGATATGCTATCAGCCATCTTCTAGATCCATCTTGTACTCCGAATGATTATTTAATTACAAAATTCTTACAAATTTAAAGTTAAACAATAATTACTAGTCGGTGATGATAGACCGCTATCTAATTACATGAAAAACCTAGATACATATTCTAATCTCTAAGAAACCATAACTAGCACAAATTAATTAATTAATAAATAATTAAATAATAATTTAATCAACCATAATTAATTAATAAACATTCACTATATAATTCACTACAACATATAAATATATAGAAACCCCTACTGTGCCAACTCTCTAAAAAATTAAATTCAAGCATAGGAGAGACCAAGATCACATAATTTATACATATAACATGATCACAAACTCATAAATTTATGCAAAAACCTCGACTTTGATACGAATTGTTAGAAAAATAGTATGCAGTGGAAATTAAAAAAAATTTTATATTATAGTATTTTCCAAAATACAAGTTTGACATGCTATGTACATAAATTAACTAGATCTTACAAATCTTGTTTGCTTAAGATCTCGAAGAAGAGAAGAACATTCTAGAAGAACCTCAATCAATTGGTCTTCTTTGCTATTCTCTATCCACCATTGGAGTGCATGTGGGCACATGTCATACAACTCTTCCCTAGTGCTCTCTTTCCAATCAATTGAGAAATACCCAGAACTATCGTTCGTGATTTATGAACAATAGTTCTTCAAGGGAGTTTTAAAGACTTACAAAATAGAGTGCTCACTCTTTATCTCTCAACTAATCTAAATAACTCATGAGTCTCGCTCCCTATTTATAGAGGTCGGACCTGGAGTTAGTCATTATCAGATAAGACCTTCAAATTTAAGTTTGAATTAGTTTTAGAGTCTAATCCATGTAATCAGACTCAGACTCTAATTACTGTGGTCGATTGCGATACAAAGGAGCAGTCGACTACGCTGTCGTTGATTCCAGAGTTTGAATTTAATTCGAACCCTACAGGTTGATCCGATAGATGATATCTCAATCAATTGGATAAACCATATCTTATTAGTTTCGGGTATCTTTCATAGAGCCTTAATTTTAATTCGAAGAACCCAATAGAGAAGTTATTTGATTAGCATAGTCATATATAGATTAACCCGTACAAATAAGATATTATCCAGAATAATTCAACACATTTATCTTGAATTAATTTAACCAATAAACAAACATATTTTATCTTGAATTAATTATAAAATTAATTCAATCGATAAATTAACATGAATTATTAAATCCAATCAACTTGAATTTTAGTAAATCTAATAATTTAAATAAGTCACCGATTTATTGAAAAAGCATGCCGTATCGTTAGAGGATTTATTATGAACCAGCAAAAGGGACCTGATAGACCTGTATAGTTTAAGCTCCCGATAATTATGAAACCTCATATTCCAGATATCCATTTCATAATTATAAACTCTAATGCTACTCCACTAGAAGCTTAGAGCTGCACTCTCGAACTACATAGAATTACAAAGCCCGAATAGCTAAGTCTCCATGACATATCATAATGTATCTTATTCCCATAGGATTATCCATAATTGGCTTAAGGATTAATTATGTCTTACCTTCTTGATTATTTTTCTTTTACATTCTATTATCTAACCATTGGAAAACTTACCATCCAAAGACAGTATACCTTCGATTACACATATGTATCCAAATGGTTGAGCGTTCTAGTTTTTCAATTATAGGAAAACGCATATAAGAGGATATCATCGACTCCTAAAGAGGAGCTAAGGATTCCATATCTATGAATAACAAGTCTATACTTCAAGAGTCATACATCCAACGTACTGACATGCGTACCATTATAAAATATGGATGTCACCTTTTGGTACATCAAAAGACATAAGTCAAGATAACGGACCCACTATTCATCTTAGGATTAAAATACAACACATATGATTGTCTAAAGTGAATTGATTTGTTGAGACAAAATTATTAATCCAAATCAATTACACTTTATGTCTTGATCTAATATATCATCACCTGTGACAATACACTAATGTTTCTATTCATGGAGTTCACCCCCGATGGCCAAGACAAATTATCTCCCGTTAAGAATATAGACAACATAACAATCTTAGCTTGAATAAAGCACCCAACTTTATTCCCTCGATTGCAAATCTTATAATTTAGACCGTCACCTTTAGAATCATATCTTCCATAGATATGCTTGATTCTAAAGGCCTACCAATAGTCATAGAATTTTATTTGCTTATCATACATCCAATAAATATGAACCTAAAAAGAACAAGAATTTGGTATATGAATAATAAATAAACTCTTTGTTGATAAAAATGTCTCCACAAACATATTACATTTTTTCTCCTTAGGGAATACATGTCTATTACTCCTCGCCGCCAAATTGCCCTAGAGTCACATCTTCACCCATGATGAGGCCTTTTGAAACCTCATGACGGAAAATTCCAGTCCAACCAAACCATCCTCTATCCTATGGCCTGCATAAGGATATTAACAACTTCTATTACATTACCATGTGGTCGACATTCGAGGTGATAGACATTGGGCTTCATTGTGGCCATCATCAGTGACGAGGGGTTTAAGAACATCAGTGATGTCTGATGACAATAGTGGTGGCATGTGGAGCCAACGATGGCCATGGGAAAATCCCCCACGCTTTAAGATCTTAGTTAGGGTTTAGATTGGGTTTTAAATCAAGTATTAGGACTAAAAGATTTAAAAAATCAATGATTGAGATTTATTTAGGTAAAATTTGTTATTTAAAAAAAAAAGTTTTCAACACCATAGAGGCTCCTTTCTCCCTCTTGAGTGGTGGGAGTTTTTTTAACCTGAGCTTTGTCTCTTCTTCCAACTTTGTGGTGGTTGGACCTTGCCCATGTTATGGTCCCTACTAATCTTTCATCATGGAAGATATATGCGACAAATGGAACTCTTATTTTGTTACATCAGAGGAGGAAAATATCTTGGGTGTAGATAATGTGCTTCCTAAAAAAGGAAAGGAAACAACCAAATTTAGAGTGGTAAGAAAGTTGTTGACCATTAGGATTTTCAATAAAAAAGCTTTTAAGTCCACTATGGTCCATGCTTGGAAAGCTCCAAGAGCTATGGAGATCAAAGAAATGAACGACAATGTGTTTATGTTCTATTTTGGCCATGAAGCTAAGAACATGGTGCTGGGCGATGAACCATGGCTCTTTGATAAATCATTATTGACTCTAAATGATGTTGATGAGGTGGCCTCCCTTGATGAGGAATGCTTAATATCCACAAAATTATGGGTCAAGTTTCATGGACTCCTTGTCTTTGATATGTCTCCCTCGCTTGGAATGCATATTAGAGAGGAGATTGGCACAAGTTTGTAGGTGGACACTATTCGAAGTGGTTGATGCGTCGGAAGCTTTTCGCATGTCAAGATTCTCGTTGACATATCTAAACCACTATGATAGGCTGTTAAAGTTTGTTTGGATTCATCATAGAATATTGTATGGCTTGAGGTTAAGTACGAGAAGCTGTCAAATTTTTGTTTCCATTGTAGATTCAATGGACATGTTTGGAAATGTTGTAATGCAAATGATGCACCAATAGAGATTTTGGAGAGTGGATTTGGTTACAAGTGTTAGGTTTGGTGCCCTAAAAGCTGTAACAGTATACATATTGTTAATAAATAAATAAAGTGACATTTATAATTATTTTAGTTGCTTATATGTATTATGAATACTTTTATAAACATCAAGAAAATTTCATGATTATTTATGTGACTATAAATTTAGCATATAAGTGTTATATGCTTAAGGATAAAATTTATAGATAATAATCTAAATAGTCCGTAATAATTAATTAAAGTTTAGGATCATTAATTAAATATTACAAGTACAGTCCAATCTCATTTAGAATGAAATAGTCATTATCCGGACTATTAATGTAGAGACATTGGATTGGAGGTATTTAATATAATGAGATTATATAGGACTGGACCAGATAAATTATGAATCTCTAATAATCATCTGTTACAAATAGAGTATTCAAATTTATCACTATGATAATCATATATATGATAGTTTTAATCCTAAATGATTAGACTCCTGTTTATAACTTTATGTTTTTTGATTTGCTTGGTAAGATTTTTTTTAGCACATATCATAACTTAGCATCTTGGAAACATAATGTAATAAATGGCTGGGAATAATATTATACAGATATGGAATCTATTCCTTCCCTATGGAAGTTAGAAAAATAGTTCTCTTAAGTGATAATTCGAGGTTTGAACAGTAGAGCGCTCGTTCATAATAAGATTATGAATTAAATGTTCATTAGAGAATTGTTGGAACTCAAGGATAAAGATATAATAAGAGAGGTAAACAAAAATTGAACCTAGCTCTCATTATGAACTATTTATGGAGGACTAACTTATATGTAATGATTATATCAATGGACTACTCGCTTATTTTCTTTGAGTAATTTTACTATAACATCAAGAGTTCAGTTTCAGGTTTTTAGTGCAGTAACACTGAAACTAATAAATTTGGCACATTAATCAAAGAGTTTAATTAATTGTTAAATTTATTGGAGCTTGGGTTATAGGTCCATAGGTCCCCAACGCCACCTCTGTAACACTATATTGGATTTATGCATAGAAGGAATTATACATATTTAGTTTGGAATTATTGAATTCTAAATTAATTATTTCACACTTGAATTATTAATGTGACACAGAAAAATGTTTTCGGTGACACATAATGTAATGTGATAAATGTTGTCACATTTAACTAAGCATTAGTTAATTGATTAATTTTAAAATCTATTCCTAAATAAATGTGATTTATTTTTGAATTTAGATTTAGATATATATATATATATATACGGTTTTGAACCAACTCTTTTAATTTATAAGATTTTATATTAATATATATATATATATTAATATAAAAAAACCGTGAACTTCACTTCAGCATGAAGTTCACGAGATATATATATATATTAAAAAAAAGACGTAAAAGGTTATGTGAATTACATTTCATGTTTCCTTTTTTAACTTATATTTATACATATGTATGTGTGTGTGTGTGAGATAGGAATCACAAAGTCATTCGGGAAAGAAAGAAAAAAAAAAGGAAGGGGAAAGTAAAAAGGTTACAATCATGCAAAATATATACTTTCCCTATATATGTGATATAGTGGTTATTTCTAATTGAAAGTCAATTGAAAAATAACTAATTATTCAGATATAAAAAGGGAGAGATAACAGTTATCTTGAGAGTTTTTTTCATTCACGTAACTTTTGCAAAATACTCAGAGAGAAAAACTGAGAGTTCTTCTTTGAAAAAAAAAGTCTGTTATCTCATGTGTTGAGTACATAGCAGACTCAGAAAAGTGTGAGAAAAATTCATTATTGCAGTTTGACGCCCACTCGTCTTTCCATTGGTATGAAGGCCTGGATTGAAAGATCATGGCGTCAAAGAGGAAAGCTAGGATACTCTGATAGTCTTCAAAAGGTTAGTAAAATTTCTAAAGCTTTATATTATTAATTAAAATTATATATCTATTCTCGATGAATAAAGTTTTTAGAAAATTTTTGTTTGTCAACAATCCGATCCTTTCACTGTGTTTCATATTTTAATTCCAACAAATGGCAACAGAGCGGGTTATAGCATATATAATTTTAATTAACGTGATTTTATTTTGATAATATCATGTATTTGATGTATGTATGTGGGCACTTTACATTTTTGTAATTTTTATTCATGTGATGAATATGAATGGATTTTTGGTCGTTAATTATATGGTCCTTTTGGATTGATAATTTTATTTTCAGATTGATTAGATCAAATCTGTGTAAGCCCATAAAAGGGCAAAGGCTTTTTGTAATTTATCATTATTATTATTACTATTATTATTATTATTTTTCTCTCCTCTCCTTCACCTGTTGCACGTAGAGCGATGAAGAAAAAGAAGTTCATTGGATCTTTTGGCCCAATTGAGAACTTTGGGCCTATCAAATGTCAAAGGTAACCTAGCAATTGTTGCATAGTAAACCAGCCGATGAAGATTGAAAAAATTGGAGCAGGGAATTATGTATAACTTACAAGAAGACCTTTGTAATTTTTTTTATATTTTTATTTTTTATTTTTATGAGTTGTAATTTTAATTATCCAAAAGGACTCGGTCAAAAATTTATTATTTATATTCATGCTTTATTTTCATGTGATGATTGTGATAACATGTTCTTGCATTATAACATGTCATCTAAGGAAAGTGCCCACTTATAGTTATTGTAACATGACATGCATATACTTGCATATTATTTTTTTTAAAAAGGTGTTTATAAAATGATTTAATATGTGTTAGAATTAATTTAATGAGATTAAATTAATTGAGTTGGTTTTATAGAATCTTAATTTATTAATCAACCAAATAATGTGAATTTAGTTTTAATTATTAAGACTTGGTAAAATTCATATTAGTTCTAAGTTATCTAATTTTAAATTGTTTAATTTTGGGTAGCTTAGACAATTCATAATAAATTTAGATTTTTAGAAAATCTGGTAATTTATCTAAATGTAAATAGAATGGGATTCTATTAACACATAATATAACCTAGTAATTAA